>NDXB01004152.1:18867-34025 GCA_002631895.1 Agapornis roseicollis | reverse complement strand
TAATATAAAAATAGAATATAACCCCTTTTGTTTTTTTTTTTTTTTTTTTTTAAATGCTTACCTGAGGGAGCTGACTTCTTAATAGGTGCAGAGAAAAATACCTTTAAGCATAGTATAGTTTTGTTGTTCAGTAGCAGTGAGTTACGAATTTCTCAGAGCCTGAATTTCTGGTGGTTGTTTTCTGTCTACTAGCTCCATAATGAGGAATATCACAAAAAGGAAATGAAAAGCACTGGTGTTTAAGCACTGTTTAAAGGGAGGATGAAAGTACTTCTCAGTTTACTTTTGGGTAGACTTTAGTTTCAACATTGAAACTCGTAGACTTAGCGATTACTGGATGACTAACCAAATTCTGATATGTAGCTACTAAACCGATAGTAAATAGCTTTGTATCTGCAATTCAGTGTGGCAACAGACTTTTGTTGTTTGAAAGCAGTATTTCTTCAGAGTTCTGGGACATCCTTGAAATTGTTTCACATTTACACAGTTAAATTCTTACATTATAGAAGGATTTCTGTGGTACCATTTTTAAGTAGCTTGTTATATGGATATTAGCATCTACAGTAGCACTGTCCTGTAGCAATGGATGAAGTAGCAATGGATGCTAGCTTAAACTACTGCTACTAAACTACTGCTACTACTTAAAATACTGCTAGCTTAAACTACTGTTGGGTGCTAGTCCATGTACTGCTGCTGTTTTAATTTTATAGGGTTCACTTAAATGTATTAAAACTATTTAGGAGTTGTCACTTGATGCGTAAATTCCATTGGTGGTACCTGGTTGGTTTTTTAATATTATTTTAGGCCTCATTACCTGAAAACCAGCAACTACTCAACATTCAGTTGAATGTATGAAAGAGAAATGGCAAGTATCCATACAAAACCATACCTGCATGTGGCACCCAAAGTAGTTTCTATGATGGTGATTGGGTTCTGTACTTGCTGATCTTCATATACTATTGCTTGACTATTTGTAGTGTGTGTATATGTACATCCTAGATTCCGTACATGATAGACTATAGTACATAAGAAACTTAAAATGCTGATTATAGATAACAATGGCTTTAGCTGATAATGGTAGATGGCAAAAAGCCTTGTGTGGGAATTGGTGGTCATGGTTCAAATTTGTCTGAAATATGGAAGCAAATCATGCCAAGAAAATGGTTGACAGCTTTTCACCTAATACAAGGAACTAGCAGAATGTTAGGTATCTTTGGAGTTACAGTAATTACAATTAATTGTGCTAAGGTTAAAAAAAAAAAAAGCATACCTTTTGGGTGGTGACCGCTTGCTACTTAAATCTGAAATCTGTCAGTTACTGTAGGATATTAATTTCTTAAAACCTCATATAAAGATGAGTGTATGGTACTTAAATTCCTCAATAGTAAATTAAAGTTTCGCTAAAGAGCTAAAAATAGATTACAATTACAATAGAATTACAGTCTCAGACTGGAAGCTAGCTTAACTGATTGAAGGAAAATAACTGTGAGGCAAGGTAGGCCATTACCTTGTCATTCTCTGCTTAGAGGGTATCCTCTAAAGGAGCAGGCTGGGGTGTTCTGTTCATTTTCCTATAATGAAAGCAACTCAGTAGCTGTGCCAGTGAATGAGTCCTATAAAAGACTTGCTTTCATGGGGATCATACTGCAAAGCATTAATAAAGGGCAGTGTAATACAGGTTAGCATTTCTGTATGTATATTTGTGTTCTTGCCTGGCTGGCAGGACACTTAACAATCTTGAATGTAGTTGGTTCATTTTAACAAAATATGATTTTATTAATCACCGATAAATACAATATCTTGCTCTTTACAATTAGGTGTTTCCTAAATCTTGCTGTATGTATTCTCAGCATTCAGGGGAAATCTTGTTTCCAAACCTCCTGTTGATTTCAGACAATAGGCTGATTCCCTGTGTGCCTGGGTCTCTCCAGGTGTTTCCTAGCAGTTTCCAAGATGAGGTAACTTATTTTCAACAAGGTTGTTCAGACCTAAGCCCTGCTGAATTTTTCTAACTCGTTTTTCTGTATAGTCAGGTAGACATGGGTTCTGTAAGGTCCTGGAATATACATGTTTATTTAAAAAGTAAACCCAAAAGATGGAGGGTTTTGTGGTAGCAGAATGATTCCATACAGTCAAATTTTACCTGTTTGTCTTGTCTGCAGAGTGCCTCTGTACTGACGGAAGAGTTCTCCCTGACCTTCCTGGGGAACCAAATCTTAATGGGTTTTCGAACTTGTTTGCACTAACTATACTAATTATTCTAGCTGATGGGGATGAAGGTACTCGAATGAAGGATTTCCGTCAGCACTAAAAGCCGTTGAATTGCTACCAGGAGGAAAACTGATGCTGGCAAACAAGATGCACCCAACAGTGAGGAAAAGAATAAAGGTGAATCAGAAAAAGTAAGTCGTAGCCAAAATAGCTGAAAAGGTATTTGTAAGCTCTGCTGTCAGTGGACTGACAGAAACACGTCTCGGGCAGGTCTGAGAGGTCAATACAGCGGTCTTGTGCTGCCGTACCCTCCCTGCTGCCCTGCAGCCGAGCAACAGCCGCAGCTGCTGCCAGGCGCCTTTCCGCTCTGCACAGACTCCTCCCGAGCTCGTCCTTCTCCGCGGCGGCTGTTCACCTCGGCTTGCAGCGCCGCAGGCCTGAGCTTTAAGATAACAGCTCTATATAGTGGTTCTATTTATGATCATGTGCTACGCAGAGTGTTAATAAACCGGTATTTTTCCTCAGTTTGAGGAAGCGCGGTGACTGCATTATCAGCAGGCACACGCCTAAGCTCAGCCCTCCGGGAGCGGGCGGCGCCGGAGGCGGGCCGGGACGCGGTTGCGCCGTAGGTGTAGTGCTCGCCGCGACATCGCCGCCATGTTGTTTCGCCTGGCCTCGGCGGGCAGGTGGGAGTCGCGCTGTGTGTGTGTCTGTGTGTGTGCGTGGGAGAGTTAATGTCGGTGAGGGACCCGCAGCGTGGAGCGGAGCGGTGGGCAGGAGAGGAGGCGGCGGCAGGAGGGTCGCCCCTTCAGCGGCTCCCCGCCATTTCGGGAAATGGGAGGTCGTGCTGCTGCATGCTGCTCTGCGCGGCTCCCCGCCGGCCGGGGGTGCTGCTGGCGGGCGTCCTTTCACCCTCCCGGCTCTTGCCCTCGCCCTCCGCCTAGGGGCTTCGTCCCAAACAGGGAGCCGGCAGGCCTTCTAGCGGGGGTCGCCGCCGTCGGCCGCTTGTCAGGGGCGCGGGGGTTTTGCGCTTGGTTTGTTCCTCGTTCATGCCAAGGTCACCAGCGAAACACAGAAGGGCCTCAGGAGTTGACGTTCCTCTCGGCCCAGCTGTTCTCCTTTCATCGTGGTCATTGTCATGTCTCGTAACAAGTGCGAGGTGTTAGAACGGGGAAGGGTGACCAGAACCTGCATCGTGCTCTGGGCTGGACATCGCGGCTGCCCTGTCGTCATGCAGCGCAGTGCATTATGTGTCCGATACCCACCACAGGGCCGGGGAAGCACGTGTGTTGGTGTTCATGCTGCAGAGGATCAGTGCTGGGAGGCTGGTGACCGTGTGGGATTTTCAGCCTTTCTGTTTCCAGTACAGGCACCCTGTGGATGAGGAGGGGAGGGCAGTGAAGGGCCGTCTTCGCTTCTGTTTTTGATTAATAAAGATTAGGTGCTGCTTTGAATGTCAGCATGTTACTGCTGGCTTTCCATTCCTGCCCCCACCTTTGCCTTGCCGTTATGCACAGTAGGGTGTGTGACTGCTGTGGCTTGGTTCGGCTTGGTTTAATAAGTGGTAGCTTTAAGTTGCGAAGCCCTGTATTTGTGACCTCTATGTAAATTTATCTTTGCAGTTAAGCAAGAGAGTGTGCTTGCTTTGAGCTCTTGAAAAATGACAATTTGACCTAAGATACCACCCCATGTACCTAAAGCAGTGATCATAACTCATTGTTTGTCCGTGTCATGGTTTAAACCCAGCTATGCAGCTCATTCACTCACTCAACCCCCCTCTCTTGCCCTCCCCTGCTTCCAGAGGGATGGGGAGGAGAATCAAAAGAATGCAACTCCCACAGGGTGAGATAAGAACAGTTTAGTAACTGAGGTATAACACAAATCACTACTGCTACCACCAATAATAATAATGATAAAGGAAATAACAAGGGAAAAGAATACAGCATCTCACCAGTCACTGCCAGATAACTCACGACACCCCACCCCAACTCAGCATTGACTGAATACCTCCTCCAAACCCCCAGAGAACTAGCCCTTCCCTCTTCCAACCCCCTCAGAGCACTAGCCCTTCCAGGGAACTCCAGTTACATCCTGGGCATGATGTGCTGTGGTATGGAATACCTCTTTGGTCAGTTTGGGGCAGGTGTCCTGTCCCTGCTTCCTCCTGGCCTTCCCTCCTCCCTGGCAGAGCATGAGACTCACAAAGTCCTTGGTCAGAGTAAAACATTAAAGCAGTAACTAAAAACATTCCTGTTACCAGTTTTGTTCCCAGCTGAAAGTCAAAACACAGCTGCACCAGCTACTGTGAAGAAAAAAAAAAATGACTGCTACTGCTAAACCCAGGACAGTCTGCTTCAGTGAAGCCTAAATCCTGAATAAATACTACTTCTGTTCTCTTTCTTCTAGAAGCAGTGCCAAGGTGGTAGCACCTTTGGGATGCTTGGCCTCTAGGCAAAAGCACACTCTTCCTGACTTGCCATATGACTATGGTGCTCTGCAGCCTCATATTAGTGCAGAGATCATGCAGCTGCACCACAGCAAACATCATGCCACCTACGTGAACAACCTGAATGTTGCAGAGGAGAAGTACAAAGAGGCGCTGGCAAAAGGTTTGTATGTTCATAGTCAACAGATGAGATAGGAGGAAGAAAGCGGGTGGCTCTTCTTTCTAGGGGAAATAGTTTCTTTTAAATTTTTCAGATTCTGCAACTCTAGTTTTCTTTTTAATAAAGTGAAATATTACAAACAAGCTTTTGTAAACTTCAGTGGTGCTGGTAAGGAAATGAGATGTAACTGAAAAGCATAGATTCTGTTCTTTGTAGTACTGTAAAAGTAGAAGGGAATTACTGTGAATTTAGTCCATATTTACATTAGTAACTTAAATGGAAGATTGAGTCAGTAGGAGATTGCAGTCATCTTACTAAACAAATACTTTGTAATGAAAGGTTAGTAATAAACTCACATAAAGCAAAATTCCTGCACCTCGATGGTTTTCACGTCAGCAGCTCTGCTGATTCTTTTGAAATAATCTTAGTTGACTACAGATGGAGGTAAAACAGATGTGCAGTTAACATGAAATGCCCAGTGAAGAGATCTGAATTTGAGTGTCAGTTATGCCATTGGCTCAGATTAAGGGGTCACGTAGATCACGTGCTGGTGTGAGACACTAAAATATGCAACAAGCCATAGAATTTTTTGATCTTTCAGTCAGACTGATGAAAATACGTGAAATAATGTGTACACAGTTTTAAAAAGGTAGAATATTCTCTGTTGTGGTCTTTTCTGAAGAGTATCAGTTTACCTCTAGAAAGAATTAATGTGTAGACACACTTCTGTCTGTTGACAAAAGCCGTCTTAGTAATAAAACCTGAAAGATTTTGGAGATTGATGGAGGCCTTGTATTAACTTAATGATTACTGTGGTGATGATAATGTTTTTATTTATCTATGTGTTTTTATCTTCTGCCTCCTTAGGTGATGTTACAGCTCAGGTGTCACTTCAGCCTGCACTGAAGTTCAATGGTGGGGGTCATATCAATCACACCATCTTCTGGACAAACCTTTCTCCTAACGGAGGAGGAGAGCCTAAAGGTTAGTGCTTCGTACAGTGGTTTGTTGCATCAGTTTTAATTGGCCAGTAGAACTAACAATTTTTTTTCTCTTTGAAGGAGTCTAAGGGATCCTTATTTTTTTCGGAGTTAATTGGCCTTTCTGTATGACAGTTATCACACTTCTGAGGAGTTCAGGGTTTTTGAATGCAAGATGAGAGTATAAAGAGCCAGCTGTGTGTTAAAGTATTTTTAATTTCTAAAGGTGATTATGTGTACGCTGCAAAATACTTGGGTATTGCTTTATCTTGTCTTTTCTGTCTTTGTAACAGAAAATAGTTGTACAAAGCTAGTCAAGCTGCCATGTGTGCTCAGTTCACAGAAAGGGAAGAAATGTTCCGCAGGCCATCCAGGCTAGTGGCTGGATTTTATGCTCCAGTTTGAATAGGGATAGTTTAGCAGTTAAAGCCTAAATGAAGAAGTCTCCTTTGGGAGGATAGAGTAGTGATTATCTGCAAGTGACCTGCAATTAAAGGTAAAGGCCCAGATCTCAGAAAAGCTGTTGTGATGAACTTGAGGATTTTAAATGAGGTTTGTATGTCTGTAAATAGGTAGGCTTCAGGTGCTTTGTACTCTGGTTCAGTGTTCGTAGGTGACATCTGCTTGTGACTTTTGACTCTACCATGGAAGTACAAAAATGATCTACTTCAGACTAGAGCATAAAATACCAATTCCGGTATCAGTCCATTTCTGGTACAGCTTGTTTTCAGATTTCATTCTCAGAAAAGATGCTTTAGAGCCTTGATTTTTCTCTCCCAACTTGTGCCAAGTTTCTGTGAAAGTCAGTGAGTCTGAAATGTCATCTTTCAGTTCTGACTGAATGGCTCAAGGGGTTTGTAGGAAAGCCAGCTAAAGCCTGGCTTAAGATGCGTTTGCAGCTATTGCCAGGAGATTTTCAGGACCATCTGACGGTGAAAGGAATGAGGAATTCTTCAGCATTGCACTGTATGACGTATTCTTATGTGTGCTAATTAGGATCATAGCCACCTTCAGGTTTTAAACTCTTAAATACCTGGAAATCACAAGAGTGATAAGGTGCCTGGGAGAGGAAGTAGTTTGACAGTGTATTGTTACACTAAACATACTGATTATGATGATAAACATACTTTGCCCTAGCACAGGTTATCTTAATAATAAATAAGGGATCTAATTGTGGCACTTACTCATCAAATAGGTTACTTAACTGTAGAATGAAATGTAAACCTGAAATCTCAGGGAAGTGGTTAAATACCTCTTACTGTGTAGATTCCTGATACTGATACCAAATGATACCCACATATTTCTTTGTACGAAGACAGAGAAATCACAGTCACTTAGTGTTGTCCTTTTAGATATGCATACTAGCTCCTTACTGTCTTTCCTTGAATGCCAGTTGACAGCACACTGACTGTGTCTTTGGAGACAGTGTTTGACTGCTCCACTAATTTCTTTCCAGTCTGCTCACCCTCTTAAGCAGATTGAGATAGATCTGTTAGTTAGTGATGCAGCTACTTTGCTTGTGTAGCCACTTCCTTCCCACAGAGCCCAAATGCTTCTTCTCCTCTTTCCTTGTATTTCCAGGTGATACCCAATGTTCTATGAGCTTTTTGTGTCTTTGTTTTTTTTAAAGGAGAATTGATGGACGCCATCAAGCGTGACTTTGGTTCCTTTGCAAATTTCAAGGAGAAGCTGACAGCTGTATCTGTTGGTGTTCAGGGATCAGGCTGGGGGTGGCTTGGCTATAACAAGGAGCAGGGGCGCCTACAAATAGCAGCTTGTGCAAATCAAGACCCTTTGCAAGGAACAACAGGTCAGGTGTCTTTCCTTCCACTCTGCTTTTCTCTTTGTAGATCTCATAGGCAAGTGTATGAAGTCTGAAAAGGGGCTCGTGGGGGAAAAAAGCTGAGAAGAAATTGCTGGATAAATAGGGCTGGAAAGTCAAATGTCGCTACTAGCAAAAGCAAAAAACAGTTGTAGATTTTAAGACAGCATTTATAAAGCAGGACTTAAAAACTGTGAAGAGCAGTAGGGTTTAAAGTCTGTCTAGTATAAGAGGAAATAGATGGTGCATATTGTGAAAGTACACTTTTAGACAATAATTTTAGCTTGGGCTTCTTTGTAGTTTTTTTTTTTGAGTAACTGGAGTAGCTTGCCTGTATCGAGGAAGGTTAAGCCTCTTGCCTTTAGTTTTTCTCTGGCAGAGGGGCTGTCGACAGAACTGTCAATGTAGGATACATAACAGGAGAGGGGAAAATGGACATAGGAACTCTGGGGTTAAAAGAGAATGTTTTAATCTGCTTCCTTAATATTTGTAAAGAGTAATGAGTGTCAGTTTAATCAACTTTGGATGTGGATAGATATTACAGCTAGGCAGGCAGTGTAATATGGGTAATGATCACTTTTGAAGATAATTTTACTTGCTTAGATGTAGAAGTGATGATGGCAGGCTGGACACCCTTCACAGAGGAAAGAGGTTGTGACTGATGACAGTCCTGCCTGGAGTGGCTGTTAGTCCAAATCCTGTTATAGATATCTTTAAGATATGTTCTGGCAAAGAATTTCATGTACTGTCAGCAGCCCATGTATTGCTTATCAGTAGAGAAAACAAATACAGTACACTAGGGACATACAGCATAATGAGGGTAAATTTCAATCCTACCCCCTTGAAAACTCCTCATTAAAAAAACAGTGGTTTCAGTTATTTCTTCAAGCCAGTTCTAGAGTGTTTGTAGGTGTTTATCTTGATCAGCTCTTTCAGTTTATGCAGTGTTTGTGTGGAGAGCAAACAGTTCTGTAAAACATTGCAGTAAGCACCTCTCTGCTGGAGAGAGTTCTTCGTCTTGCTGCAGGTAGACTCAGAAATTGGGTACATCTTGGGGAAGTGCTATGAGACTTTACATGTAAAGTGTGTTTTCAGACATTTCCAACCCTTACCCTTTTATTTATTTATTTATTTTTCAGGTCTCATTCCTTTGCTAGGAATTGACGTATGGGAACACGCTTATTACCTTCAGTACAAAAATGTTCGACCTGATTATTTGAAAGCCATCTGGAATGTGATCAACTGGGATAATGTATCTTCAAGATATGCAGATTGCAAAAAGTAAAGTGGAATTCTTGCACAGACTTCTAAAATGTCACCACTTCTGCTCTGATACCACTCTTGTAGTAGTGCCTGTGGCTTACAAATGAATTGCTCTACTGCAGACAACACTTAGCTCATCCAACAAAAGTATTTCATAATCAAGCAAAGTGTCTGCTTGTTTAATTCTGTGGAAGGTGTTTACTTAGAGTTTTGAAGCTTTAAAATGGTATGCAACAAAGGAAGACATTTCAAATAATCTTTTCCATTGCATATAGAAACATAGATCACTTTGCTGAAGCTTTATGAGATAATGGATTTCCTTGTTGCACTAGAATACCTACGTGGAAATGTGTACTAATGTTAGTATAAGGAAATAAAACTGTAAAGAAGCATCTTCTATAGCTGTCTGTAAGAGACTTTTTTAATAATAGCTGGTCCAGTTACTTGATTGAAAAACTACTGGAGAAGAGAAACACCTTGTGTAATTTGTTGTAATATACCTGTGGAGCTTTCTTACAGATTAAAAAGGTAGGTGAAAGGGGCTGTAGGTTTCTGTGCCTACCTGACTTGACTACCTTCAGCCATCCCTACCGCCTCTTACACAAGATCTTCATGTCTTGCACTGATGTGCTAGAAGTGTTACCTTGGGCAAGACACTACAGTCCTGTGTCAGGCTGACTTGTTCTTAGGGGAACTGAATGTCAGCTTGTGAACTGGTTTCATACTGGTTGTTCAGCAACATACTAAAACATCCTTTGAGGCTGTTGACATGCGTGTTTGAAGTATAAATTGTCTCTGTGTAGCTGTGTTCCTGAAGCAGTTATAAGAAGTTAAACTTAAGCTTGAGTACTCTGTGGTGTAAAAGAGGGTGCCCGAAAGATCTTGAAAAAGAGATAGTGTGTTTTGATTTTTTGGTTTGGCTTTTTCTTACTAATTTTGTTGCAAGCATTTTTGGCTGGATGCTGTGGGCATGCATAGTGCCTTGTGAGTTTTCTTTGAGCTTTCTCAGTATGCTTCTTAAGAATGGATTCTCTGGGAAACAAGGAATAGGCTTACAGTACTGGCTAAGCTGCTCATATGCAGTAACAAGGTTAAGGGGAGAAGTGTCTATAAAGAAAGAAATGTCATTAGCAGATGCAGGGAGAGCGACTACCACCACCATAGGAGCAGTATTTAGTCACAAACCAAAGCTGTGGCTGGTGAGATATGCCTTGCGAATGAGTAAGCTGTGTAAACATGGCTTATTTCATATTTCAAGTATCTTCTGTTTTTTCTATCATGAAATACTTTTTCTCTAGGCCTAGTTCTTGGGCAACCTGAGCTTCTGCTTCAAGTCTGGATTGCTTTGTAATCTTGTTTTATGTCATTATGCCCTTGCTTTGCCTCTGGGAGTGTGAGGGCAGTGATGAATAAAGCCTATTGGTAACCAGTACTGACAGCTTTTGAAGAGTCTTGAAGGGTCCATATTCTTCCTGTCTGCAGAACCCTCTTAGGTCTGGAGAGCTGGTGAATGAAAGCTCTGCCGCAAGCTATGCTCAGCTTTTCTAACTAGAAAGGAAGCCTGGGTCTCCATGAGAAAATCACATAGATTTTCCTCTATAGAGGCTTCTGGAAGAATTGTATTTCTTAGGTGGCAATTAAATCCAAAAATCTTTGCTGTAATTATTTACTGGGGCGATTGGGTTTGTTTTGATGCACATCTTTTAAACTCAATGTTCCCATCCTCTGTCCTTGAGTGTTTTATTAATTAATGCAAAATACCTCATGCAGCCTGCGTATTCCTGCTGCAGGACTGTTGAGGCTAATCCTTTTTGAGGACTTAGTATTAGTTACAGAGTTCATTAATATTGTTGATCATTAGGGAGAGCCATGCAGTCTGCCTGAAGATGAAGGAAGCAAGGAGGTTTTTGTGTTTATTTTTTATTTCTTATTCAAGACTGTATGATACGGTGAAATAGCAGAGATCAAAAAACCCCAGTGGAGTGTTTCTTCTCATGAGTGAATGCCGAAGCAGGGCTTTGTGGGCGAATGCAGTAATATGTATGTCAGGCAACTTTCTGGTGCTGCATGCTTTTACAGAACAGAGATAAACATGTCCATGCAGCGGTGCTCTGGAAGGGAGTGCTTAAGCTATGGAGGAAGTGTGAGTTAACTCTGGGCAGTGAGGACGTAAACCATGGAGAGCTCCTCAAGCAGCACCAGCACCTGCTGAGGCATTAAAGCCTCAGCCTGCTGCCCTGTAGTCTGTCTATAAGTCTGAATGTAGGGAGTCCACAGCTGTATACAAACAGGAATGTTTGTGGAACAGGAAGATGAAAATTTACTAAGTGTTAAATGTGAATAGTAGGAACACTGAAGTGATGAAAATGATTTAATGCTTGTCCTGGTGGACAGTTATAAAGGACCAGCTGTCCTGGGTTTAGCAGTAGCGGTCATTTTTAATTCTTCATAGTAGCTGAAGCAGCACTGTGTTTTTGACTTTTGGCCTGGGAACAGAACTGATAAGGGGAATGGTTTTAGTTACTGCTCAAATGTTTAGTCTGAGCAAGGACTGTGTGAGCCTCATGCTCTGCCAGGGAGGAAGAGAGGCCAGGAGGAAGCAGGGACAGGACACCTTACCCAAACTAGCCAAAGAGGTATTCCATACCACAGCATGTCATGCCCGGGGAGGTAATGGGGAGTTACCCAGAAGGGCTAGTGCTCTGCAGGGTTGGAAGAGGTATTGGCCGGTGCTTGGTCAGGTGGAATGGGGTGAGTTATCTGTCAATGGGTGGCGAGTTGCTGTATTCTCTTCCCTTGTTATTTCCTTCATCATCATTATTACTGGTGGTAGCAGTAATGATTTGTGTTATATCTTAGCTACTAAACTGTTCTTATCTCAACCTGTGGGAGTTGCATTCTTTTGATGCTCCTCCCTACCCCTCCAGGAGCAGGGGGAGGGCAAGAAAGGGGGGTTGAGTGAGTGAATGAGTTGCGTGGCTGGGTTTATATGACAACACCAGCAAAAGTTGGTTGTGTGGCTCATTTCAAGGGCAGGCTTGGTTAATCTGTCTTAATTCCAAACCTCTGTGAAATCTTTGAGTCCTAATGGTTATTGTGACACCAGGAGCTGGAGTATGCACCTGCAATTTAGCTAGCAAAGCTGTTGACTGCCTGGGCAGTGAACATGCAGGAGTCTCTTACTAATTAATCTCTGTTAGGCAGCAAGCTTGGAATTGCTGTTGCTGTTCAGAGCTGGTGCTTCGTGTTACAGAGATTGGTGTGGAGGTGTGTCTCTCCCTACAGGAACCGAGAAATGGGAAGGTAAATTGTTACAGCCAGTCTCAAACACCCTGCCTGAATGGACAAGTCCAGGACCCTGATTCTACACCTAAACTGCTAACAGTTTGTTCTACCTAGAGCTCCCTAAACCCTCAAGGTAAAAATAGCTGTGTATGTAAAGTTGTCCCCAGCCTGAGCTGTGCGGCGTGTCTCTTATCAATGAGCATGAAACTACTTGCAAGTTTGATCTGCAAGACAGGACTGACCAGTGAGCTTTTCTAAGTTCAGTTCTAGCTGAAATGGGCTTTGACTTGGGCCAAACAGAAGAGCTGCAAAAGAATTGCATTGTCCCCCTGAGCCTAGCTTTTGTCAGTCCTTGCTTAGCTATGTTGCTTGTGAAGCTGCTGGGTATATGTACACAGTTAATTTGTATGCTACAGTAGGTTAAAACAACAACTTGGAGTAATTTTCAAGAGGGGAGTGAAGTGTAGTACCTAACCCAAATCCTCTTGGAATGCTGTTCCTCACAAGGCTTGAACCTAGAACACAACTTAGGAAAGGCTGAGGGAACTGGGGTTGTTTAGTCTGGGGAAGAGTTGGCTCGGAGGGAACCTTGTTGCTCTCTACAACTATCTGAAGGGAGGAAGGAGAGAGGAGGTGGCTGATTCCTGCTTCCAAGTAACAAGTGATAGGGCAAAATGAAACGGCCTCAAGCTGCACCAGCTGATGTTTAGACTGGATATCAGGAAACATTTCTTCACTGAAAGGATAGTCAGGTATTGGAACAGGCTCTGAAGGGAAGTGGTGGAATTACTGTCCCTGGAAGTGTTCAAAGACTATTAGATGAGGCCCTCAGTGACATGGTTTAGTGGTGGACTCGGCAATCCTGTAGTAATGGTTGGCTTTGATGATCTTAAAGGTCTTTTCTAATCTAGTTGATTTTATGTTTATGTATTTCAAGTCAGAAGAACAAAATGTATGAGGGTGAACCTGTAAGCAATACTTACAGTTGGCAAATCTGCTGCGCTTAGAAGCTTTGGTTTGCAGACTGCAAACAGGTTTTAGTGGCTGAACTTCTCAGAATTGGGTGCAGTCAGGTCTCAAAGGACAATATGCTGCTGCAACATGCAAGTGCACACATGTGGGTTTGGGTATTTTTACCCCTGACCTGTAAAAACGCATTTGAAGGCTATTGAAGGAATAACAAAGCACGTGTGTCTCATTCTGTGCTAGAAAAGATTGAAGTGATTTAAAGCCAGCCAAACAGAGCTCATGTTGTCCCTGCTAAAGGCATGCAGTGGGGCAAATGCTGTGGTCAGTCCCAGTGAGCCAGAGGATGGTGCCTTTACCCTGCTGCTGGAACAGGAGGCCTCTGGAGTGAAGACTGAGCAGTAAGAAATGGAAATGGATCAAAGGAGAGTTTTTCCTCCCGCCTCTGCTTTCCACCTCACAATTATTTTCCACCTTTATCTAGGGCATGTATTTAAAAAGAAAAAAAAAGTAGCAAACCCTAAACTGTCCCCAAGAAATGCTGTCAGTGGTTCAGCTTGTGAGCTCTTCTAGATGTGCTAAACCCTCCTTTGTTACAGAAGACCGACTTTGTTTCACATTCAAGAATTCAGATCTCTTTAGTGTAGCGAAATAGCAGAACGGCATAGCAGCAACTTAGCCTAACATGCCTATTGCACTGACCTTGCAGAAGTTAATAATTACACTAGTATAAATCAAGAGAGTTGGGTTTGTAGTCATGTCTAATACTGAGTTGATAAAATACTGGTAACTTAGTAGGCTTATCCTGCCTTTTCCTTAAAGTGCATTCTGCTCAATGATTGAAAGTAACGCTCTCGAGTATCACTATAACTGCTATTACCCCTTTGATTCACAAAGCAAATCTGCTTTGGGGGTCCATATTTGACGGCAAAGCTGAAGCTGCTCCTGTCGGGAGAACCGGAGCTGTGGGTTTCCCGCTAGGTGGGGGTGTATATCTGCTTTACTGTGCTGTCAGCGGGGCTTCTGAGCTGGGTTTCCAGGATGCAGGTTAAGCAGTTTGCATGTTCCCAGCGCACGGGAGAGGAGATGTCTGGGTTTCCACTTACTAAATAATAAAGACAACCCCTGTCAGTAAACTGTATGTGAGGAGGAGGCGATCCTGCTGTGGAGAAGACAATTAAGACTTTTTAATACATACATTTAAATAAAGGTTTTGCTATAGCAGCCAGGCATGTAGCACCTAGGGGAATACCCCTAATTAAAATTAAGATGCTCCTGGGGTTCCCACTTGCCAACTCCTCTGGCTCTGATGACGTCTGTATAGGGACATGCAGTGCCCATGACATCCTGAATGGGCTTTCAAGCTGCGAGGGACAAAGTCTGTTATGTTGCTATAATTAAGCCAAGACTGCAGAGAATACACAGCTGGTTACCTGAGGCACAGAAGTTTACAGTTGCTACTGCGCTGCTTTATAGGGCTGTTTCTGCTCCAGGGAAACTCCACGTTTTCACTGGATTTTCTCACCTGGGAAGGTGGACAGACTGATTAGTGAACAAACAAGTCAGCAGATATGCTGCCTGGACCTGCCAGAGCTGGTCGTGGACCCACATAGCCTTGTGGCACTACTAGAGCAGCCCTCTGACAGCCGTATCCCATGACACAGTTTATCTATCTGGGTTGATGATACATCCCTGGAAAGCAGAGAACTCTCTCCCTACACTCAGGAAGTGGTTGTGCCAGAAGTATGTGAAATGATTGGCAGTTCCATAGCTGTTGGCTCCTGTTGCACTTCCATTTGCAGAATAAATGACAGTTTTCTGAAAGCAGTAATTCCTCCAAAGCTCTGGGGAAACATGCAAAAGTTGCTGGTTATTGCACTGGGTATTTGCAGACACACTGGGGGCTTCATCTGGGGGAATTTTGCCCTGCTAGGGAAGGTATAAAGAGCACAGGTCTGTCTTCAGCTGCACTACAACTCCTTAGGGCTTTCTTGGTTTTGTCACCTTCTTTCTTGGGGGGGGGGG
>NDXB01004152.1:0-18797 GCA_002631895.1 Agapornis roseicollis | reverse complement strand
GGGGGGGGGGGGAGGGGGGGGGGGGGGGGGGGGAACCAAGTCTCTACTTCCTTGGCTTCTTCCTACTTCTGCTGAGGTCCCTTATTGAGGGCCACCTCCTTCAGGGTGAGCTCTGCAATTCTTCTGTTCCTTGTAACTGTATGCATTTTAGAGGGCTTCTCCTTTATGTTGCTGTCATTAGAGCTATAGCTCTAGAAGCAAGTAGTATGGCAATTCAACTATTTTTGTCCATGAGTTTTGCATCACTGGCAGTATCAGAAGACTGCTGCACAGGCATTTCAGTTTTCCCTTGTTTTTAAAGAGAAGGTTGTAAGTTTTCACACTGTTACTGTGAAGATTATCACTGGCACAATAGAGGTCTGCAAACCAGAGAGTAAAGAGAGAGCATCTGTCAATTAAAGGATCATGATTTGTATGACATCTCACACTTTTGAGAAGGCCTAATTTGTACCATTTCAGTCTTGGAAACATTGCAAACCCTGTTACGCCTCTAGAAATTCAGACCTGAGGTAGCTAAAAGCAAGGGCTTCCAGGTTGCAGGAATTCTGAAACTTGGCTGTGGTCACAGCTGGCCAGAATTGAAAACCTGTCAGTGTTTCCAGGAATCTAGAAGCTCCCCAGACCCTGCAGCTGCTGGGGAAGTCTGGTGTTCCTGTCTGTCGGGGCAGCTCTCGTGGGCTCCAAGCCTCCGGCTTCTCCAGAGGTCATTTCAGGCGGAGCTGTTTTGAACAGAGCATTAGGGTTCACTGAGGTAGTGTTTGGGAAAGCTCTCCCTTTCTGCCTCTCCGTGTATCTATGTATCTGTCTTCTGGCTAAATGCTTCACTGGGGTATTTCCAGCCACTGTGAGCCCTCAAGCAGAGTTGTGTTAAGGGACTGTAGGGTGGAGGGGAAATGCAGGCTTTCAGAGGGTGCATCATCAGGCTGACTTTGACTTCTCTCTTCCATACAAGATGCACATAAACCTGGCCAGCCTGCCAGGAGAGCTTGATTCTTGCATCCTTGGAGTGCTTGACTTCGTTCCCCAAGATGCTGAGAGGAACTTGTGCCAGAGTGAGTTTACCCTTTTCTTCCAGCTGGGCTCCCCCACCTCTACTTATCAATTTAGACCATTTCAAAAGACCTTGGGTTTAATTGCAATGACCTGTACTGGTATTTACAGGGAAGAAATGCTCATGAATTCCTCCTTGTTTATTTTTCTTATGAAAGAATAAGGATCACAAAACTAAAACTTTCACCTGATTTTTTGGGGATGGAGGAATATTATTTATGAGAACTTAAGTTCAGGACTTGTGCTTGTTTGCATAACTAAATGAAATGGGATCAACTGGAATTAGTCTTTCTCAGGGTCAAAATCTCCAGTGGGACTTTTTCTTTCGCATTCATGAGATCCAGGTCAGTTAAAAACAGTTCAGAGCCAGGATTGCTGCTATTCTGTATTATCTGTCTGGGAATTGGAGTAGTTCCTGTATTTTATCTTAAACATAAGTCATAGCAGTTAAGTGGTGGTTGTTGTCATCTGCTGATATTCATTGCTGTCCTAAATGCTTATTCTCCAGCTGGTGTGGGACTGTGCAACACATTGTGTCAAGCCCATTGTGTTCTAGGAGAAAGCACAGGATATTAAATGGAACTAAATGTTTTTGTTCCAGATGTGGCTGTCTGGCATAGACACTGAGATGGTGATGAGGGTTCAGCCCTGAAACTGGTCCTTGACAGTAACATCTGCATCCACTGGTTCTAGACTGCCCTGCCCAGATTTGTCTCCAGTGAGCTCTGATGTCAGCCTCACTAGAAAACAGCATGTTTCTGTGGCCTCAGAGAAGTATCCAAGGAGCTAACTCTTGTCAGCATGTAGGACTATCTCATCAAAGCCCTCTTCCCTTTGACTGAGCCCTCTGCATTAACGGCCAGTGGATTACAAAGCGTAGTGATCCTTCTGCTGTATTTGTTTTGCCAGATCCCAGAGAGTTCAACTGTAGGGCAGTTTTGCATGGGTAGAAAAGTGCAAATCTGTCCAGGAACAGCTGAGAACCTGTCCCCATGTGCTGCAGTGTGTGCTTGGAACCAGCTGCAGAGGGAACTCTGTGGGCTTCATCGATGGGCTCATCCTGGCATCAAGACAGCAGTATGGAGAAGTCTTAGTCTGGCTGTTACTCACTTGGAGTTTCTTATGGAGTCTGAGCTGGACCTGATGTCTGAAAATTCTAGCCATGCTGCCTAATTATGGATCCTTAGGGATTACAGTTTTGAAGGGGCTAATATGTGTATGTGTCTAAATAAGAGAATGTGATCATGAGCTTATCTGTGTGGGTCATTCTGTTAACCTCTTCTGGGTGCTCGGAGGAAAAAACCTCAGAAAAGCCATCTGGTTGCGCTCACTCTTGCAAGCCAACATCTGGCTGCCAGACTTGAGAGGCTGTGCAATCCCTGCTCATGTGGCTTCCATGCTTTGATTCCCTGCTGGGAATCAAACAGGCTGGGCGCTGGAGAGGAACTTGCCCCTTGTGGCAGAGTGTGAGCTGACGATGAGCTGGGAGGACAGAAGTTGTCCACCATTAGACCTTGTTCACATGGAAGCGATGCCACGTTAATCCGAGTGGCTGTATATGTATATGGTTCTTATATTGCTTCATCACTAAAGCTTTGGTTTTAAAAAGCTGTTGCCTGGATTGGAACTGTTCTTGCAGTTACCCAGATGTATCATAGAGGTGAAATGCTAGTCCTACACTATGGATGTATAAAAAAATGAAGGTTTCATGTTAATCTCTGAACCAAAGTTCAGGAAAAATATTTTCTGTCATCCCACTAACTGAGGCCCACATCCTCTTTCTAACTCTAAGCATTTGGTGACTTTGGATGAACTAGCAAGACGTTTTGAATCAATCAACACCCTGTATTCAGTAAATAGGTTATTTGCTTCCTCAGTCTTGCCCAAAGCATTTTCCAGCTCCATGAAACTATTTTCTGTTGGCTTAAAAGGGAAACAGGAATGAAATAGATTTGGTGAGTGAGTCAGAGAACATGTAACGGCAGCTAAACAAGTGATTTACTGATTTTCATCACGATCAAATTTAGACTTCATCTTCTGTGGTCATTAGGCTGTGGAGTGGGGTTTACTTTTCAGAGGAATTCATAATGAATTTGTTCATCTCAAGTCAGAAGGATTGTCTTGGTGGCAGTTGGCAGAGACATTTGGCCTAGGTTAGTGAGAGCAAAATTAAACATAGCGCAAAATTAAATATAGCACCGAGTAGGAATCAGCACCATGAAAAATAAACAAAAAAGAATTAAAAAAGAAAGAACTATCTGTCCAACTGCAGACCAAAAGCAAAGAATTACTTGCAAGTCACAGCACCAGTTTTGTATGGGTTTTATTTTGAGGAAAAAACCAAACCAAAACCAACTGTAAGCTGAAAAATGGGATAATCCCATTCTTTTTTAATAACACAACCTCACCTTCTCCAGAGAAATGATCAGGGTTTATCCTTCACCTTGACCAGAAGAACAAATGCAGTGGAAAAGGGAAATGAGGAGAGTGCATCTGTTTTGTCTTTTGCACTCATTTGTAAACTACTCTTGGCAATGTTAGAAACTTGTAAAAACGTTCTGCAAAGACCCAAGGAATCATAAAAAGTGTACAACTGTTGCTTGCAGAAAGCCAGTTATTTGGTTATCTGTTGCAGTATTTTTTTGGTGGAGAATAAGAGCTGCCCAGTGGAGTTGGTATTCACCACCACTCACCCAAAAAACTCTATCATCTCTGTTGACCTCATCTGTCAAGTTCTCAGCTTGTAGTCAAGGATTATCAAGAATTCCCCTGCCCTGCTAGCAATTAATCTTTAAGAAAAATGCATCAAATGAAAGAAGGTCCTCACCTAGACCAAACAATATCCTTTTTGTTTGTGTTTCCTATAATTGCCGCAGTAAGTAACCTTCACTCTCAAGTTGAACTAACATTAAACTAAGAGGCATTAATGTATGTGTGGACCCTCTCCTCTCCTAGAGGTAGTTGCTGCTTCTCACTAAAGAAAAATGCTCCCAGAAGAACCTGTAACTGCCTGTGAAGTTTGCTGTTTCATGTACAGACAGTCCAGATTCAAACATCCACCTTTCCTGATTGACAGCAGTTGCACACCATAGATCACCATGACTCAGGTGGAGCAGGCAGCTGGATGAACCTGGCAGACAGCTGTCTGTGAAGACATGATCTACATAGGCAGAGAAGAGCACTTCCAGCAGGTATTCATTTTCATATGAACAAAATAATCCATTTTATGGCACTTTCTTTGCCACATGGCAAAAGAGAGAAGGGAACTGACAGTGGTAATCTCTGCTTCTTGTGCTCTCTAGAACTGCTCAGATGATGCTGTGCAAATTAAAAATTCAGGTTTAGAACAAAAAGTCTTTTTTCATCTTTTTCCTTAGGAACTCACTACTGTCGTTTATGGTACACTGTTATCTCAAGTACATGAAAAAAGCCATAGCTGTCACACTGAAGTGACCTGATTTCATTCCATTCCTGTTGGAGTCCAGCCTTGCATTGCTCTGGTAGGAGCTTAGGCGGATCTACCACTTTCCTATAACCTTTCTGTGGACTACTTTCTGCTCTTTTCTGCCATTCATATGCCTTTAACTGTCTTTGTCCTTTAGTGAGACCAAATAAAAACCCAATTAATCTTCTTTGTTAACCAAAGGGATGCTGGTCTGTCAGGACATGAGGCATTTCACAATACTGTGCTTCATCCATCATTCAAGGTGGCCAAACAAAAAAGACTGTAGAAGTTTGTGTTCTTCCTGATAGGATGAAGCATTGCAACATAGTACAGTGCTTGATATGGCTGGCAAATAATCATGTAGTACCTTTGGGGAAATGGCAGTATGTGGAAAACAATGAGAAAATTGCCCCGAACAACACATTCTGCATTTAAAATGATTGACTTGTATGTTATCTTTCCTGTGCAAAATGTTTGTGTTCACTGGGACACAAGTGATTGTTTTCCTTTTTGTTTCCTGAACTTGGTTTTGATCTTCAAGCTTTGTGTGGGTCCCACTTATGATGAATGATTAATAAACTTGATTTGGTTTGGAACTAAGCAAGGCATCACAATGAAAAACTTAAACCAGCCCAGATTCAGCTGAAAACTTCCTGAAGCTAGTGAATCTTTTGATAAAAAATGAGTTGAGGGAGCAGGTGAATTTGGGATGTCATTATGTAGAGGTCTAAATTCTGAACAAATACACTTATCTTCAATTTATATTAAATTGCTCACATGTGGTATTGGTAGCCAGGGATGTCATGGGCTAAGAAGTCAGCTGCATTTCAGTGATCTCTTTATCAAGCAAATCTCAACGATTCTCTAAAGATGGAGAAGCCCATGAGGTCCTGACTGCTGGTCTTACCCTGTGTCCCCAGAATATAAAGCTTTCCTTCTTCACAAGTCCTTTGGGAAATTTCAGTTGCGATTCTCTTGATATTGATATACTTCAAAAGGCACACAAGTAGTGGAGACCAGACAAATGCTGCTGCTTCTGCTTCTTTCTGGAAACACAGCAGATTTGTATGTATTTGGAGAAAGCTTGAGTACCTTGAGAAGTGTTCTGTATTTTTACATTAGGAACTGACAGAGCCCCTGGGGGCCCCATCCAGCATGATGATGGTCTGTGAATGTCTGATAATGCTGGGTTAGAACAGCTGTGAGCAAATGGACTGTGTGCTCTTCTTTCGGTACCATTTCACATTTAACATTGTTCTGGAGTCCTCAACATAAAAAGGGCATGGAGCTGTTGGAACAAGTCCAGAGGATGATCGGGGGACTGGAGCATCTCCCATACGAAGACAGGCTTTGAGAGACTTGTGGCTGTTCAGCCTGGAGAAGAGAAGGGTGCGTGGAGACCTCATAGCAGCCTTCCAGTATCTGAAGGGGGCCTACAGGGATGCTGGGGAGGGACTCTTCATTATGGACTGTGGTGACAGGACAAGGGGTAACGGGTTCAAACTTAAACAGGGGAGGTTTAGATTGGATATAAGGAAGAAATTATTCCCTGTTAGGATGGTGAGGCACTGGAATATGTTGCCCAGGGAGGTTGTGAGTGCTCCATCCCTGGTAGTGTTCAAGGCCAGGTTGGACGAAGCCTTGTGTGGCATGGTTTAGTGTGAGGTGTCCCTGCTTATGGCAGGGGGGTTGGAACTAGATGATCTTTAAGGTCCCTTCCAAACCTAACTATTCTATGATTCTATGATTATGGTTAAGAAATTTAACGTGGCCTAGAATTCTGTCCAAACACTTGCTGCTGGGGCTGTGGAGGTATCTAGAAGGTCATTGGCTGAACCCTTGGCCTAAGATAGAGTTTGTATTAAGAGAACACTGTATAAGCAGGGCCCAGGGACTGCTGGTTGTGCATGGGACAGACTAAGCTGTCTGCTTGCTCCCCCAAGGCACAGCCATAAATATTGCTGTGGTAATGAGAGCCTGTAGAAAAACCTGAGACAGTTCTTCCTCCAAGGGATGATGACTTAGAACAAGTTTGAATAGCAATATATGTTCTGTAATAAAGAGATCTGGGACATCCCATATTTCTTCTGAGGTCCCCTAGTGAACATATTGGTCATGTCCAAAGTATCTTTGCAACAGGAGTTCACATAAAGCATCTGGAAAGGGGGATAGGCATGTATTCCCAAGAGGTGAATGGGTGATACTGGTAAAATACTGTTATATTGGCATGTAAGTGTGTGCTCTTTTTCTGAAGATACATGTAATTGCAGCTGTAGAGGAACTAACCATGTATTTGTTTGGAGGTAATAAATCATGTCAAGGCCTGGCTCATGCAGGAATTTATATGAAATGGGTAATCACAGCATCTCTTTATGTTTTAAAGCCAGTAAATTTAATATATTTTGTCTTTCCTTTCTCAATTCCCACATCATGTGCTTTATTCTTCCTGTGTTTCCCCCTGATGAGAAGTTGAGTCCTCCCTCCCTCCCGAAGTTGAGAGATTCGGTTAAATCCTTGCTTCTCTCTTACTAATGTGTGTAACTCTGTAGCTTAATAGGATGTCTGTGGCTAGTCTGAGCCTCTGCACTGAAGTGTATGGAACAACCAGGTTTCCCAAGGCCAGCCAATACTATATGATACAAGAGAACCCCCCAAAGAAAAGATGATCTCTCTTTTAGAGACAGCAATAACTAATCTCCATCTGAATCATCCTGGTATAGTACAATTTATTTTTTCCATAGAATAAGGAATTCGGTTAGGAAACTCATGGGAAAACTAAAGAGCTGTACTTGTAATGTGGAAAAGTCTTGACTCAGGATGCCAAGAGGATACGTTATACATGGTGAGCAATGGGGTTTTCTGTCAAAACTTAAGGTGTTCACAAGCCAGTTTTGTGTTCCCATGCTATGCTTTATTTTACTGGGCTGCCAAGAGGCATCTCCTATATGATCTGTTACCAACTGCATGAACATGGACACCAACCAAAGTGAAATTTTCTTGTAGCTGATCTATGAACCTGCTTTATTTTTCCAGCATCCCTTTGTGTGCATGGTTGTCAGCCTTATACTTGCAGCTCTCCTTGTACTGTGAGCAGGGAATGAAAGCATCCGTAAGTGGTGCTTAATCCCCTGTTTACTTACCACAGCATCCATTAACTCTGTGGGGAATCTCAGGCTGTTGTTTTTTTAAAGAAATGAAGTAAAGTTAAGAGAAATTGAGGCAGAATATAGTTACTCATGAAGCATGTATGGTAGATAAAGTACAAAAGTAGGTTTTTGTGATCATGGTGTAATTTTAGTAATGGTTGATGTGAAAAGCCCCAAAGTGGACCCTTTAAAACAACAAATGCAGTACCTAGGAAAAGCTCCACTGCTGCACAGGGGTGGCTGGCATGACAGGTGTTCTTTCTTCTCTATTAGGGTGGGTTCCTTCTCTAATATTTGTTCTTTGGTATGCTGGGAAGAGAAGTGTATCCCATCAAAACACTGCCCTCCTTCCACCACAGGGTGCGGGGCTGGATGCCCACTCGCATCAGCCTGCTGTACAAGAAGTCAGAATGGAGCCTTCTTGTGTGTTTGATAGCTTTTTAAACTAGGCCTTTTCTTTGGGCTGTTAGGGAAGTGACAGATACTGCTCTTTCAGCTGACAACTGTGTAAGAGTCCATAGCAGGGAAGTGTCCTAGCTGAAGTGAAAGGCAGGATCCATCCTGAGTGCATCTTCTGCACACCTGGGAGAGTTTCATTACAGAAGGTGACCTCCTGTCTTGGTTCCTGGGAGCAAAACAGCACTTGTAAGTGTGGACTTACAACTTATTTTGCAGCCTTTCAGGCTACTTTCTTCCCCCAGCTGATCAGCTGTTTCTCATTCCATGTCCTGTATTCAGATGCCTTATAACAGCTGCCTTGCTTCAGAGTCATGGCTATATCTCTCTGCTGATGAGAGGAGAACATGTAGCCTCAGCCATGCATCATGCCTGTGTGCAAAGCAAGCACTGGGGTGTTGTTTAGATTCTCCTAACATGCCTCCACGTTCACAGCCACAGGCTGCTGTTGCTGCTTCAGAGCCCTGGAAGCGAGGGGAATGCAGAGGCATCCTCCATGGAGAGGGGCAGCAGCAGCACTTAAATCCCTTGTCCAAAGGGACATCTTTTCCAGTATAGTAGTGATCTTGCTCTTCTTAAGAGGATCATATTCCAGCCCCACGTGTGCCTGGTGACTCTCAGACACACAGGATATATTATGTGTACAGGTGTGTGTGTATGACACACAGGAAGAGGGGTCTGTGAATCCAGCAGTGCTATGGTATTGATACAGTGAGGGGTGTGCTTGGAAGCAAACCATTTATCCAACTGTGTTTTGTTGACTCAAAGCCCCAGTCCAGCCAAACACTTCAGCAGGTGTTTGATTATAAGCAGAGGATCACTCACAGGCTTAAAGACAAAACAACCATGAATTACCTAGCTGTAATTATACTAAGAAAGGGCAACAGCTGGCCAGCTGTGCCTTTCAAGAACAATACAGGGCTCTTGGTGTAAAGTTACTATTTTGGCCAACGTTTTCTCATGGATGACATTGCTTCTCTTTGAACAGCCAGAACTGATTGGAAGGAAAACTCAAAACCCCCCAGAGGAATGAAGTGAGGGGTGAATGTAGCAAGTGTAAACTTAAGTCTCTAAAATTGCTGTCTCTGCAGTGATGTGCATGTCAGTAACAAGCCTTGAGTGAAAGCTAAAATTTCATTTTGGATTTGTCAGTGGACTCTTTAACTACTGAAAAAGAGAACAGAAAATCACACACCCTTATAAATTGCCAAGTGAATGCACAATAGCTGCATTTATTTTATTAGCCTTCTGACCTTTCCCTTCTCTGGTGAGGTTTCTTTTTCCTATTAGCTCTATTAGCGTGTCTACTGAGATGGCAACAAAACAAACACTGTTATTGTTGGCTAACTCGCTGATTTAGCAGGGAAGAGGGATGCATGGGCCATGAGCAGATGCTTGCCTTGCACCTCCAGCCCGTGACACACTGGGGACATCAGGTCCTAGTAGGAAGGCCTTATCATGAATACTATCACACTGAGGATGTTGCATCTATTTTCATAGAATCATAGAATAGTTAGGGTTGGAAAGGACCTTAAGATCATCTAGTTCCAACCCCCCTGCCATAAGCAGGGACACCTCACACTAAACCATGTCACCCAATGCTTCATCCAACCTGGCCTTAAATACTGCCAGGGATAGAGCACTCACAACCTCCCTGGCCAACCCATTCCAGTGCCTCACCACCCTCACAGGAAAGAATTTCTTCCTTATATCCAATCTAAACCTCCCCTGTTTAAGTTTGAACCCGTTACCCCTTGTCCTGGTCACTACAGTCCCTAATGAAGAGTCCCTCCCCAGCATCCCTGTAGCCCCCTTCAGATACTGGAAGGCTGCTATGAAGTCTCTACACAGCCTCCTCTTCTCCAGGCTGAACAGTCCCAACTTTCCCAGTCTGTCTTCATATGGGAGATGCTCCAGTCCCCCGATCATCCTTGTGGCCCTCCTCTGGACTTGCTCCAACAGCTCCATGTCCTTTCATGTTGAGGACACCAGAACTGCACACAATACTCCAGGTGAGGTCTCACAAGAGCAGAGTAGAGGGGCAGGATCACCTCCTTTGACCTGGTGGTCACGCTCCTTTTGATGCAGCCCAGGATAGGGTTGCTTTCTGGGCTGCAAGCGCACAGTGAAGCCACCTCATGTTCATTTTCTCATTGACCACCACCCCCAAGTCCTTCTCCGCAGGGCTGCTCTGAATCTCCTCTTCGCCCAACCTGTAGCTGTGCCTGGGATTGCTCTGACCCAGGTCAGGTAGCTGTGCCTGGGATTGCTCTGATCTTGCACTTAGCATGGTTAATTGCTTGGTGTTTTCACAAAGTACTTCAAGTTGCGCTTGACTTGGAGCCTCAGAGTAATTTATTTTCCACAAATGGAGTGTTATTTTGTTTTGTTTCATGTATTGTTGCTCAGATATTGGGGTGTTTTCCTCTCATCTGTTTTACAACAGCCCCACAACACTACTTTCTCTGGAGGTGATCAGTGCTATACCACGTGGGAATGACTGGATGGTTCCTGTGTCCTTGGTTTCTGGAGATGGTTTGCTACAAAGCGCTACAGCTGCTGGAGAGATGGGTGTGATTACTGTGGCAGTGCTTGCCCAAAGTCCCGTGTGGATTTTATGTCCTCAATTTACCGATCAGTGTAACTGGCCACTGAGCATCGGTGGAGCTGGGTGTTTCACAAAATACCAAGCAGTAAGGGTCGGCTGTCACGCTGGCACAGAGCAGCACCGTCGAATTGGACTTATATGGAAGTCTGAGGAAACTTCAGAAATAACTCTGGAATATGCCCAGCAGACTGCCTGGTAACAGTGGAGCTGGCTGAGGAATCCATTGCTGTGGGGAGGGAATAATCATCTTTTTTTTCTAAAGGATTTTTGATCCTGGAAGGGGAAAAAACAACTCATAAGACTAGAGGAGAATCTGTCAATTATTTTTTCGCTTCATGGGTAGCTTATCTGGGACCTGTAGACATAAATCATGGCAGTAACACAAACACTGCTGAAATAACCAGCAGCAGTTAAGCATGAGAATATGGGGCTAGGATCTCACCAGCTTTCCAGAATGCCAAGATTGCAGTGCTGTGTTATTCTAATATTAGTCACTTCTATCAGATAAGACTGTGTACAAGCCACAGCCCATCTACAGTTTCAGAAGGGCCAAACCAACCCATTTAGGAGCAGTTAAATTGCTAGTTCTTGAACATAAGTGGCAGGATGATAAATGTGACCTGTTTGCTGTTAACTCCAGGAAAGTGCAGCCAGTTTTTCTTTAGACTAAGGGAAAAAACATATTAAATCTTTGCCTGTTGGCATTTGGAGCCTTCTGTTTTTAGAACAATGGCACACCACTTTAGAATTTAAAGGGGGATGGCTAAATCCATTGCTCTTATATATTTACTCCATATAATTACTTTGTCCTCCTAATTGATTTCTTTATATTGCCGCTGGAACCATCCCTGACAACCCAGCATGTGCTGTGCTGGTCTTTAGAAAGAGATGGGGAAATTGCTGACTCTCCCAAGGGAGCTGTATATCTAAAAGTGAACAAATGACTAACTATGCTACTAGGGGAGATGTGATAAAACAGAAACACTTCAGACAGTGAGGAGAGTAAAGAGAAATAAGGTCAGGACACATCCTGTTGTGGTTTAGGACTTTTCAGCATGGCTTTTAAATCATGTACTACCTCAGGTAAGTTTATACGGATCCTTTGGCTGACACTACTATCAAGTTGATCTGGTACCCTAGATTCCTAATACAAAGACTCAAGTGTTGGGACTGTGGTATTGCAAGTGAAATAACAACAACTGCGGCTCTGCAAGGGCTTGCTTGCAGCACAGGCAGTGATGTTTGCTTCTCTCTGTGGTTTCATCTGACAGAAAGGATTAACAATACCTGCTTTCAGGGCCTTGGTTAGACCCAGGCGGTACCTCTAGTTACCTGGTCTGAGCCATGGACTATGTGAAGAATGTGCATACCATTATGCACTGGAAAGATATATGCTCCATAAACTCTAAGCCTTGATTAGCTCATATAGGAATACTTCTAAATAAGTGTTGGAAAACACTGTGTGGTTTTAAAAGGGCAGTTGATCTTTTGCTATGTTTTTGAGCAGGAGTAGTCAGGAGAATAATAGAGTCAAAGAAATTCCAATCCAATGCATTCATGGCATCATGTTTAATAGCAGTGAACCAAGTAGTGCAAATTACCCTAATGATCCCTTTTGATTTAATAGCTGGGTTACCTCTGTACTTTTCAAATAACTGAGGCTGTAAACTTTTCTGCTTCTTAATGAGGTTGCTTTTTGGTATTAGTTAACGTTATGTTTCATTAAGTCGATGTGATGGTTTCCTGCCAGTTTTACTTCATGTTTTACAGACAAGTCATCTCTACAGGGTACTGTTAAAAACCATTTTATAACATTTCATGTCCATTTGCTAACCACAAACGGTCTCTCTGGTAAAACAAAAGGCATCCAATTATCTTTACTTTTACTAATTTCACTTTTCTCTGAAAAATCCCTTCTGATGTGAAGAGCACAGCTGCACAGGAGGAAGCCAACAGCAGCCCGGAGAGAGAACAGTGGTGCTGGCAGGACCCACCGGACGGGGACTTGGATGCTCCTGGAAACCCAGCCCATGGGAAGGGAACCCCTGGTCTCCCTTTGCCTGGGGCAGGAACATGGCTTCTGCCCCTGCTGCACCAGAGCTATGGGCCTGGGGGAAGGCAAGGCAGCCGTCCTGCCTGCAGGTGACAAGGGCATGGATGGAGGTACACTGATGGGTGAAAGCAGCTGCCCCATGGCACAGGATTGCGTGACAGCTCCCCCAGCAGCCTGCCTGCAATGGCTGTGCTCGTGCTCCTGAGTGGTGAGTGCTGAGGAGTGAGTTACACACAGCAGTGCCAACAAAAACTGTGCTGCTGCTGCTCCACTTCTGCTTTAATGATGTGGACTGGCACAGTCCTGCTCTTCGGGATCAGCCCAAGAGGCTTTCAATGCTTTTCTTTCTTGAGCACAAGGGTGGAGGGAACAGATTGACCTGGGAAAGCTGCTTCCCTTGACCTTAGGGTATATATTTATTGCAATGTTAGGAGGCCGGTTAACATGAAACTGGGATTATGAAAGGGGTTGTCTTCACTTTGAGCCTTGTTTGGGATGCAGTGAGTCTTTACCAACTTCTTCTGCATTCTCCTTTAACAGAAGCCAGCTGCTCTAAACACTGTCTTTTTGAAGGTTCAAGATTCCCAATATGGGTTTTTTGCAATATTTTTTCCATATGATTGTGTTTTAAACATTGAATATGGCGTTATGGCCAAAAGACTTTCTCATCTCAGCAAGATGTGGATGTAAAATAACTCCACAAGATTCAAGCTCTGAATGGTGTGCAAGGTTGAATCATTTTGTTGGAAGCAGGGACAGACAAATGGAAAGAACAGTTTCGAGCACATTCTGTCACTGCAAGGTATAAAGTATGAGTTGGGTATAATTCTTATTTATACTTGTATTCCAAAACAGTCCATAATCCAAGTTTAAGTTTGCTTTCCTTAGTGCAGTGGAACAAAGTGCTCATCCCATACCGGGCCTGGGTGCCTCGAAGGTATCCTATTACTCCAAGCAGCCTTTCCAGGGAAAAGATGGCTCTCACCTTCCTGAAGTCTTGGATCTGAGACAAGAGTACTGAGTGTCAGTGCTGCTGTATTTCACCCCATAGGGACCAGAGTGTGGCTTGTTGTCACCCTGGTGGCGTGCACAGTGCCATACCAGACCCTACCATTACATCACCTCTGTATATGCTCAAAAATCAATTCCTGTCTACAGCAGTAGCAGCCTCGTGGTGCTGAGTGAAGCTTCCCCAAGGAGCTGCAAGAGGGCCCTGTTCTGCATGGAAAATACCAGGGATTAACTAACATCGTGTATTTCAGCTGGTGTGGCTGCATAGGGTAGTGTAGGTTTAGGCTACTGAAGAGTGGCTTATTCTGGTTTGGTTTAATCTGTTGAAAAAGAAATGGTTTGAGCAAAGCCAAAATACAATATTACAGTACTGGGTGTCTGTGTATGAGCGCTCATTAGCTCAGTCAGGATCATTAAAACAATAGCTACACCAGTGCAAACTACTGTGTTGGTAAGACCTGAGGTGCTCTTCTCTTGGAAGAAAGACCTTAGAAGAGGTGTGGGAATGATCTAGCAATGCCGGACTTGCTACAGGAACATAAGAGCAACCATGTGGGTCAGGACAGAGGTTCACGCAGCCCAGTAAGCTGTGCCCTACCGTTGCCTGTGCTGAAAGCCAGGGAGTGGTGTCAGACTGGGAAAAAAGTGAAGGGATGCTTCCCCATCTTCCAGAAACTTGCTTCTGAGCCAAAAGGGAGTACCTTTGTGTGTAATAGTTCTTCATGTATTTCTGGTTCATGAACCTTTAAAGTTGTCCCTTGAAGCCAAGTAGAGTTTTATACCTTCAGCATCCTGTGCCAAGTGTATTTGGGGTGGAAAGATATTGATGGTGGGTTCCTCATGTCACGAACAGAATTAAAGGTTTTATCTGCCTTTTCAGTATTGTTAACAGTGAGATCCAGAGAGCTACTCTGTCTTCTTGCAGATTTTTTATTACCAGATGTTCCAAATGACCCAAGAAGACATATTTAGTAATAGCAATAATATATGCCAGGCTTTTGACACACAGTGTCTGCAGCAATGTCTGAGGTCCAGGTATACCAAAAGAGCCATGATTCATGCTGCATTTCTGTGCAGTGATTTTCCCATCTGGCATTCTTTATTCACAGCAGCAGCTCCTCTCCTCTTCCAAGATCCTGTTTCGTTTTACTTTGTTCTTTTCCCTTTGAGGTTCCTCACGAGATCAGGAAAGATAAGTGGATATGGAGACAGTGTTGCACAGGGTGAGAGGCAGTGCTCACCTTCAGAGCAAGCACCTGTTGTCATCAACTCTTCTGATTTCATTGGAGCTCTTGTACTCTCCTTTAGCTGCCTTCACTTGAGCAAAAGCCCTGAGTAAGAACAGAGCCCATGTCTTTTCAGTTGTACTGGAGGTGCTATGCCAGCGCTGATGCTGGGCTGCACTCCTGCAGTTTTTATTCAGGATGCAGAACTATTCAGGCACTGGCAAGAAAAACCTTTGCATTACTTCCTAAAGAAAGTTCATTGTGCTGCAGCCACCGTCTGCCTACAGCTCATCAATTAAAAACAATCAAATGCACAAGGCATGGCAAGCCACTGCTTCCTATTGGCCTGCCTCCTACCTCTTCCCTTGTACAGACAAGCAATGAGGAAGCAGCTTCTCTGGCAGAAAAAAACAACACAGCCCAAACCCCAACTCCCCAAAAATGAAAGAAGAAAGAAGGCATTAGGGAAACAGACTGAAACACAGAAAAAGTCTTGTGACCCATTAGCTCCTTCCTTTGTTTGCAATAGAAATCACTCCACTATAATCATAAATTTGAGGACATAATTGGATTCCATGTATAAATCTATTGCCAGTGACTACAGGCAAAATGCCCCAAGTGATGGAGCCTGCAATCCAACACTGGTGTGGTTTGGAGGGAGGCTTTGAGGAGGGGGAAGGGAGCTTCTGCAGCCGCCAAAGTATTTTCCATGAGCAGTTCTGTATCTGGAAACAGATGCTCTGTGATGCCGTCCAGCCAGCAAAGTAATGTATAAAACATTATGAAGATGCCCTTCAAAGCATTCTTCGCTTTGCTCCTTGTCCAGCCGTGGCCCGTCCTCCTCCTCACTTTTGCCAAGAGCCCCATGTGGGTATTGTGAGAGTCTCTTTGCCTCACCCCTCTGAGAAAGGGCAAATGCACCCCTCTAAATCCAGGGCAGCTCTCTCCATTGTGGCCAAAGGTGGGTAGCACTGCTTTTTCTTAGTCTCAGGTCTTGACTGAACTTCAGAACTACAGAAGGGCTTTTAGACCTCACTAGTGATATTTCCCGAGCAAATGTGAACACTGTGCTTGCAGGAATGAAAAGTTAAACTTATTTCCTGCCTGGAAACCACCTGGGCACCACTTTGCCCTGCCTCTGCTGCCCCAGAATTTGCCTCATGCCATTCTCTGCTTTGTTCAGTTTATGTAGTTATTCATATTATAATGAATACAGCTATGAGCTGTGGTCAAACCTGGCAGTGTGAAAGTCCTGTCTTCATTTTGATTTATAATCTTTCTCCACAAGGATGAGGCTGGTTATGTAAGGTAGCATGGCCTAAAAATTACGCCAGTCATTTTAAGTCAGGAGACTTATAGCCAGGAGAAACTTGCCCAGCAGCACAGTTGTCCTTCAAAGTGAAGGTGTCCCTCCAAGACCCTGCTACAGCTGCTAAGGCTGGAGGTGTTGGAGCTTTGCATTTACAAACTCAATTTCATGTTTGTGAAAAATAGCCAGATTATTAAGGCTGAATTCTGCACTTCTTGCTACCTGTCCCTTGTGTATGTTATAGAATCATAGAATAGTTAGGGTTGGAAGGGACCTTAAGATCATCTAGTTCCAACACCCCTGCCATAAGCAGGGACACCTCACACTAAACCATGCTACCCAAGGCTTCATCCAACCTGGCCTTGAACACCGCCAGGGATGGAGAACTCACAACCTCCCTGACCAACCCATTCCAGTGCCTCACCACCCTAACAGGAAAGAATTCCTTCCTTATATCCAATCTAAACCTCTCCTGTTTAAGTTTGAACCCGTTACCCCTTGTCCTGTCACTACAGTCCCTAATGAAGAGTCCCTCCCCAGCATCTCTGTAGGTCCCCTTCAGATACTTGAAGGCTGCTATGAGGTCTGCACGCAGCCTTCTCTTCTCCAGGCTGAACAGCCCCAACTTTCCCAGCCTGTCTTCGTATGTTTCTGCACATTCTGCCCTTTACTGTTGGTTCCTCAAGGTAGCACATGCTGGACACATGGCAACTGAACGTCCATTTAGATGGACAGAGTTTCTTTGCTGCTGGCTACAAAGCAGGTAATGTAAGGCTGCAAATGCCCTTAGGAACATGTTCCTGGCTCTGCCCTCCTACAACCAAAGTAGCCAGGATAAGAGAATACTGCTGTGGTGATGCCAAGGGAGAGGCAAGAGAAGGACTGTTGTGTGAAATGATGCATCAGAACAGGTTTTGTCCAGGTTGGATGGTTCATTAATCAAGATGTGAGAAACTGCCTTTACAGGCAGTTGTCCAGATCCATGGCTCAGCATGCTGCAGGTGCCAGACAGAGACAGCCTAGGTGCGGGGACCTGGAGTGAAACCCGAGTCCAGGGGGAAGCCCAGGATGTAGACAGGGTGGTGGGTCTTCATCACAATGGCCAAGAAAGATGGTGTGACACAGCCCTGCCCCACCATGCCACAGCCTTGATCCTTCTTGCCTTTGTCCCTTCAACCCTTCTCAGGGTTTCCTATGCTCAGCAGGGTGCTGCTGGGCCCTGCACCCCAATACAGGGTGTTGGGTGATCTGGGCTCCTCCGTGCTGAAGAGCCCCTCCAGACAGTAAGGGCCTGCAATGAAAGCAAGCACCAGGTTTTCTTAACCATGACTTCTTCCACAGCCACTTCTGCTCTACCCATGATACATTACTATGTTTGTCTTTCAAATAGCTTCTTACTAAATCTATGTAGCACACTATAATTTCCTTTTACAGAACTTGCATTTCCCTCTATTAGGACAATATTTCCAGCCAACATTAAACTTCCCCCATCTCTAACAAGCCTTTTGGGGATATAAAAAGCTTTTTGCAGCAGTTCTAATCCTATCCAGGCAACTTCTGTTGCCTTTTGGATTTTTTTTTTGAGTCTTTACTATGCTAAACGCTCATTTTAGCTGAACTGCTGGTTCTTGATTTTCTTTTCTCTCACTAACATATGCGTATGCAACATAGCACTTGACATGATGATGGGATCCTGACCAGAAGATCATTATACAGACCATTACAGAGCTGTTTCCTTGTAAGAAAATCCTTTAATTGTTCAGATTACTGAAAGGGGAGAGCCTGTACTGTGGATGGGGTCTGTGTGTGGCACACTGTGCACTGGTTGGAGTCCTGTGAAATGATATGCTCATTTGGAGCCCGGCTCAGGTGTGTCTATACAAACACCCATAGCATGGGAAACAAACAAGAGGAATTAGAGATGTGTGCCCATCTGCAGGGGTATGGTATAATAGGCATCACAGAAACATGGTGGGATGGCTCCTATGACTGGAATGTTGAAATGGAAGGTTACAGGCTTTTTAGGAAAGACAGGCCTGGTAGGCAGGGAGGGGGAGCTGCCCTTTATGTTAGGGATAGGCTGGAGACTATGGAACTGTGTCTGGGAACAGGTGAGCAGTCAACAGAGAGCTTGTGAGTCAGGGTTTAAAGGGAGAACACCGATGGGAGACATTACTGTGGGGATCTGTTACAGACCGCCTGATCAAGAGGACTCTGAAGATGAAGCACTCCACAGAGAAATAGGAAAAGCCTCAAGCTCGCAGGCCCTTGCTCTCATGGGGGACTTCAACCACCCAGACATCTGTTGGAGCAATGGTACAGCCCAGCACAAGTAATCCAGGAGGTTCCTCGATTGTGTGGAAGACAACTTCCTTCTGCAAGTAAGCAGTGCCCTGCTTGACCTCATGCTCACCAACAGGGAAGGACCCATTGGAAATGTGACGCTCCAGGGCAGCCTTGGATGCAGTGATCATGAGATGGTTGAATTCGAGA
>NDXB01004151.1:14291-31400 GCA_002631895.1 Agapornis roseicollis | reverse complement strand
AAAAAAAAAAAAAAAAAAAAACAATAGCTGTAACTACAGTAATTTCTACAAGTGAAATATAACTTCAGCAAAAAGATTTATAGCATGATATGAGAATGCCAACATAAATTAAACATTTGTTATGAAAGTCTTGAAAAAATAGTAAAACAAAAAAACTGAAGGCCAGGCTTGATAGCCTAGGAATTCTCATGTGGCATTACAAGTTCATGTGTCTATATCTGAATGATAGAGCAAGCGTTACACAGGTACAATAGTACTGTGTCTCTGAGATCACAGATATAAAAAAATAATCTCAGCATGTGTATTCAATGCTTGCATCTTGCAATACTGCCTAGTACTTTTTCCTTATAAGAAAAATATACCTTTCTTACTTTATAAGTTTGAGAAGTCTTGTTCACTTGAACTTTTGGACACTTACGCCTCATAATCTTACAGAAATATACAGTTCAAAACATTATTTATGAAGGCATTTTAGGACATCTGGGAATTAACAGAGAGTCTAGATAGAGTGTATTGGTGTTTCTTAATGCCTTTTTGTTTTCTAATATAAATTTAAATATTGTATTGCAAATTAAGCTGGAGGCTTCTTGTCACCTCAGAACATGTTGATCAATGTCCTGCTTATGCATTTGCTTTTAAATGGCTGAACATTGCTTTCCTGTCTTCCAGTTTCTAGACACCAAAAATCCAGTTCTTTCAAATTGTCTTCACTTTACCTGTTTTCTGAACCTAATTATTCTCATTACACTCTCATGGATTTTCAACAGAATTTCCCCATCTTATTTAAATAAATCCTTGTCTGGAGGCCTATCACTGTTTAGGAGCATGTAAAAGATACATTAAAAATATCTTAGAACAAGCTGCAATAAGTATCACCTCTCAACAAAATATCTAAGAATAATCTGGGACTATGGAAATAGTCTAGTACCCAACATGATAGCTGACATATATAAATATATGATACCAGATATTCTACCACGGTAACAGCTGAAGGTCAGAAGAGAATCACACATGAATGCCTTGCATAATGAGTACTGTCTTTACTACAGAAGGATTAGTTCATTTAGCAACAAAGTTTAGTTGCTTACTACAGTTAAACTGAACTTCATCTAAACACTTCAACGTTTGGGTGTATAAATACCTGTTTGAATCAAAGAAGATAGCTAAGGCAGAGAGAGTGAAAGCTTCAGGGGGAAGTAAAGGGAACTCTGTTTCTCTTCTGGATAGAGACATGCACAGCAGGCATGATCTCCATCACTCCAAGTAAATAATGTATTCATCAGACAAAAAAGGAGTTATGCAGTCCCTGAATCAAGAGAGTAAATAAAATCCCACTATGTGGGGAGGAGTATCACAAGGACTTAGACACCCATACTTAGAATACCCAGAAGAAACAGATGGTCAATGGCTGAGTAGTCAAAGGCTTTCTTTAGAAAGAAACACAAGCATACAGATGGCAGTTTGACTAGACTGAATTTGATTATCATAAACAGTGAGAACTATCTAAGGCTTTGCATACCAAAAGCAAATCACAGAGAATCACTTACAAACTAGTAAAATACAAAATAAATAATAAGTAAAATACAACAGAAGGAAAGAAAGCTACAAACTAGTGAGAATGGCCCTAAAATGTAAATTTCAACCAACTCAATGGCTTGAAAAGTAATATCCATTGGGAATTATTTTAAGAGTCAAAAGTGACCAAGCAGCTCCTAAAAGAGACCATACGGAAGGCACAGATTCAGTTGTTCTGGCACTTTGGGAAGATAGAAAGAAGCAAAAATAAAACAACCCAACATGGCTACATTTGGATAACTTCACTAAGTAAGACCTTGAAAAAGAACAATGGAAAAGTTGAATCTGGACATACTGGTAGAAATGACAGAAATCTTAGATGTAAAAACACCAAGGTAAAGGCATGAAATGAGATGCAACTATTAAATGTGGCTGAAAATATAATGGTTCTATAAATATGTTGATGAAGAGATGTTTAAAATTACAAATTCATTATTATATGGACAATCTACAATTTCTTAACACTACATCTTCTTAACCTAAAAATAGTAGTTGTGATAGTAAAACAATTAGCAGAAAATTACAAGGAAAGAACAGTATAGAGTGTGTGTAAACAGAGACACAAGAAAGCAACAAGGCAGAAAAAAAAAAAACAACATTAGAAATTTGCTGCATAAGTTGGAGAAATTTTCCTAGAAGTATTTAACAAACAAGTAGAAAGAAAACTTGCTGATTAAGAAATTGCTGAGGATTGAAGAGGTTCCAGATAACTGAAGAACATAGTACCTATCTTTGAAAGATTAAGAGAAAGGACTCAACATAGCAATAAAACAAGTCTAAGACTCATTTCTAGAAAGACGGTACAAAAAATTATTAAAAAAACCAACCACTATGTGCACCTATATGAAAAAGTGGTACAAACCCATTTGGTGTGGATTTGTGAAGAACAGATTGTGTCAAACTAGATTTCCATATTTGGCAGCACAACTGGTATAGGGGATAAGGGAAAGTAGTAGATGTAGTATATTTTAATTTTATTCAGTTTTACAATGGATATTCTCAATTGAAAATTTTGTAAAAAAAAAAAAAAAACAAACAGAAAATATGTATCAGAAAAAATTGCAGAAAAAAATATCAAAAAACTAGTTGGAAAACAAACTTCCAATATCACTTAGAAGTATTATTTCTTTTCCTCCATCTCCAAAGCTACTTAGTAGCAATATGAAAGAATTCTCTACTACAAGCTTAGTTTACTGAAACTCATCACACCTTAGTCAGCACATGTCTGACCACAAGCTGAAAAACGCAAAATGGATACCTTTAGTGATACCTCACCCACTGTCTCATGGTTGTTTATATTTCCTGTGTTGCCTCTCTAGCACCTAGAAACATCAAGTTCTCACTGAATTTCTCTAGGCACAGCTACAGGTTGGGCAGAGAAAAGATTCAGAGCAGCCCTGCAGAGAAGGACTTGAGGGTGGCGGTTGATGAGAAAATGAACATGAGCCAACTGCAGTGTGTGCTTGCAGCCCAGAAAGCCAATCGTATTCTGGGCTGCATCAAAAGAAGCATGACCAGCAGGTTGAAGGAGCTGATCCTGCCCTTCTACTCTGCTCTCATGAGACCTCACTGGGAGTATCATGTGCAGTTCTGGAATCCTCAACATAAAAAGGACATGGAACTGTTGGAACAAGTCCAGAGGAGGGCCACGAAGATGATCAGGGGACTGGAGCATCTCCCATATAAAGACAGGCTGAGAAAGTTGGGGCTGTTCAGCTTGGAGAAAAGAAGGCTGTGTGGGGACCTCCTAGCAGCCTTCCAGTATCTGAAGGGGGCCTATATGGATGCTGGGGAGGGACTCTTCATTAGGGACTGCAGTGATAGGTCAAGGGGTAAAGGGTTCAAACTTAGGGGAAGTTTAGATTGGATCTAAGGAAGAAATTCTTTCCGGTGAGGGTGGTGAGGCACTGGAATGGGTTGCCCAAAGAAGTTGTGAATGATCCATCCCTGGTGGTGTTCAAGGCCAGGTTGGACGAAGCCTTGGGTGACATGATTTAATGTGAGGTTTCCCTGCTTATGGCAGGGGGGTTGGAACTAGATGATCTTAAGGTCCTTTCCAACCCTAACTATTCTATGATTCTATATTATTTTTTGTTTTATTTTACAAAAGAACTGGGCCAGAGGGGTCTTGGATTTTTTTTTCTTATGAATTTCCTTCAAAGCAGTAAATCCAGCTGTCATAAGAAAATAAAAGGGATGATATGAATTGGAGCACATAGCTGATAAGGCTGTGTCGGACTCTAAAAGGAATATGTTTTATTTTGGTTTTTTATTTATTCTTTACTATTAAAAGATGTAAGGTGTGGAAAAATTAAAAGCAAAGTATAACTATTGAGCTAAAAGGCTGGATCCTGGGTTATTTGATTATGAAAACGCAGTTGGTACCATCTGAAGTGCATTTGTGACCTGAGAAGTCTTTAATCCAGCTGATATGATGGAGTATCTACATCAGAATAATCAGGCATTGCAGGGATCCTTAAACAGATTTAGACACTCAGAGTGAGGTGGTCAGTCCAAGGCCATAGCTCCCACGGAATGTGTACTGCTGAGAATTTTACAGACATCACAGGTTGGTGCTGTACCACCCCTGAGATCTGTATTTTCTTCCTGAAGTTCAGAAGACCAGTTATTAGAGCCATTTCAACTTGCAACATATTTAAGGGAAAAGATCACATCTGAATTTTCTTCCCTTTCTTCCTCCCTTTTCTTTCCTCTCAAACTCAAAAGTAATTAAGGAAACAATACATACTGTGGGTTAAAAATGTGGAAGTTTGGGCCTAAGTGTGAACACTAGCTCAGTGTCATGATTTAACCTCAGCTCAGCAAAGTACCATGCAGCTGCTAGCCCAGTCCCCACCCCAATGCCCTGGTGGCATGGGGAGAACGAGAAAAAGGTAAAAACACCAAGCTGAAATAAGAACAGTTGAAATAAAGTAAATAAAGAAATAAGAACAGCTGAAATAAAGTAAAAAATAATGATAATAACAATAAAAAATAGGGAATTAGAGAGATGAATAAAACCCAACAGAGACAAGTGATTCACAATACAGTTGTTCACCACTTGCTGATCAATGCCCATCCCATCCCTGAGCAGTTATCAATGGGTCCAAGGCCACTCAATTTATATACTGAGCATAATATTCTGTGGTATGGAATACCCTTTTGGCTAGTTTGGGTCAGCTGTTCTGGCTGAGGGAAGGACCCTCACTGGCAGAGCATGAGAGACTGAAAAGTCCTTGATTCAGAGTAATGACTACTTAGGTACAACTAAAATATTAGTGTGTTATTAACACTGCTCTAACATTAAATCCAAACCCACAGCACTATGCCAGCTACTAGGAAGAAAATAATCTCTATCCCAGACAAAACGAGGACACCTGGCTTACCATGAAGATAAAAACAGAAGAGAGGGGGGAAGATATTCTGTTGTTTGTTTATTTAACTTTCACCTTGGAAAATGAACAAAGAAAAATGACCCATCTGATTACCTGTTTGGATTGGATAAGCAAACCTGGGGGCAGTTCAGAATCATCTATTCAACCTAAACCTCAAAAGTTGTAAACAGTACATTGTTGTCACTGTATCTGTTTTTGAGGGAATATGAATAAAAATTAATTCTTTTTCGGTGCTGCTGTCTCCTGGTTACAATAAGTGATTTAAATTGGCTTCCTGCTATGGGAAACCTAAACAGAAGTTAATGTGGCTTATACATTTGTGCTTCTTTAACCTGAATGGGTTTGTATAACACTCAGCAGGGATATGCCTTGTTTTTACCAGCACCAAAAGGCTGTTTATAAAATGACATTTTCAAGTCTGATTAGAAATTAGAGAGGTTTTTAGAATTAAGAAAAAAGGTTAAGAGTAAACTGCAGGTAATAATATTAATGTGGTCATTTAAGAAGTACATTTCCTGACAGAATATTATTCCTCCTGTTCACAGCAGGCTGACAGACTAGAGAATAATAAAGATGGTGTTTTTTTCTTTGTTTATGGCCAGTATATAAGACAGCTAGACTGAATAGAAAGAGAAAATGATGTGCCACTAATCCTCAAGAGAAATGCCAGTACAGATATAAGCTGTAAGAAAATTGTACCCTTTATAAAAGAGAACATAGGCCTACTCCTATAATAATCTACCTGAACTCTATGTAATACTTGTTCAGGAATCATGGTTATTTTACCTGTTGCATTTCATAAACCCTAAAACCAGGAACTCTCTTTTCCCTCTCCAGCTCTCCTTCTAGCTATATATATTCATACTTTAATTTCCATTTCTGTTACAAAACTAAAAGCCTCCTATTGTTTAAGATTACAGTTTCTGAGCAGGATAAGTAACATGCTGAGTAACCAGATATTCAAAAAGCAGTAACATGGCAAGCATAACCTCTAGGCATCATTTCCTCTCTGTTTAGAGTGAAGCATGCTGGAAGCAACCTAACATTTGTTTCAAGCCCTGAACAACATTGCAATTCACGTCTTTGAATCTCTAGTTGAGAAACTATCAATTACTGAGCCATATAATTGTAAATATCTTTATCTCTGTTTGCCTATCTGTCTATAAATATATTTGTTATACGTATACAGACATGCAAGGGTACATAGTTTGTGTTTCTGTATATTTTATGTATGTATATATGTATATACACAAACATTAAAATGGCTCACAACTGAGAGGTATATCTTCCTCCAGGAAAGGCATATTATCACTGCAGGTCCTCATTGCAGTTTTATCTAATCTGAGCTCTCCAATGCTTACCATGCTACTGAATGTAGCTGTGTAACAAAGTAATTATTTATTATTATCTCAAATTAACATGTATTTATGATATGCATATATTTTATTACAGCTGGTCTTTTGTCTTATTTAACTGCAGTGCAAATACATAGCTAGTTGACTGGAATTCGTTTTTCCAAATATCATGATACATTGGTTTGGGTTCTGGGACCTTCTCACAGGGAATTTATCTGAATTTATTTTATAATCTAATGCTGCATTACAATATGTGGATGAAATATTTATATCCTCTCCATGAACTTAGCTCATATTCATAAAGTAATTTCCCTGTTATCCATTGAATTTCCCAGTGCTGTAGGCCCTGTAATAGAAAACCATAGTGTTTGTTTTCTAATGGCAACATAGGAAGCAATAGGATTAAAAGTGCTAAGGTCTAAGTTTAGCTTAATGAGTTTAGACCTTTCATAATGAAGCCAGGTATCTAAATTAAAAGTAGAAATAGATAGTAAAGTGCTGAATCAATGACTGTACAAAAGCTGGTCAGATATCTGAAAACACCACATTAACCAGGTGTAAATCCTGCTATCATGCTGGAATGTCTCCCTCAGAGAAGCCAGGAATAGTGGTGTGCTGTTAAATGCTTAGTTTTGCCTGAGTTACTGCTATTACACACAGAACTGAATGCCATTTTATAAAACTCTTGAGCACTTTTTTAAAGAAGCAAAAGGTGTAGCCAGAATTAACCAGAAGAGGTAGTCTATAACTTTAACTGGCTTGTCATCTGGATGGACTGGGGTGTGTATAATATTCTTGCAGACTATTTTCCCCTGTAGATTACTGGTAACATTACACTTTGACTACTTTTTAATGGTAACAGTGCTATATTAAATTTTATATTGCATTATGCACAGCGGTTCACATATAATCACAGAATCAGCTAGGCTGGAAAAGACCTTTAAGACCATAAAGTCCAACCATTACCCCAGGACTGCCAAGACCACCACTAAACCATGTCATTAGGGGCCTCATCTACACGGTTTTTGAACACTGCCAGGGATGGTGATTCTACCACCACCCTGGCCAGCCTGTTCCAATAGCTGACCACCCTCTCTGTGAAGAATTTGTTCCTAATATCCAATCTAAAGCTTCCTTGGTGCAGTTTGAGGCTGTGTTGTCCTATCACTTGTTACTTGACAGAAGCGGCCCACGCTCCCCTCATTACAAGCTCCTTTCAGGTAGTTATAGAGAGAACTAAGGTCCCCCTCAGCCTTCTTTTCTCCAGACCAAACACCACCAGTTCCCTCAGCTGTCCAAATCCCTCTTCAGAGTCTTCCTATCCTTCAGCAGATCAACACTCCCAGTCAACTTGGTGACGTCTCCAAATTTACTGAGTGTGCACTTGATTCCCTCATCCACATCATCAGTGAAGATATTACACAACACTGGCCCTAACACCAAGCCCTGAGGGATACCACTAGTGACAGGTCACCAACTAGATGTGATACCAATTACTGCCACTCTTTGGGCTCACCATCCAGCCAGTTTATATCCATTATCCTACCAATGTGAAACCTGAAAAATTATTTTCACACATTTTCTTCAAATTAAAAATTCTCAATTGAGAAGCTCAGTAAAATGTGTAATAAGAAATATAACAAACTATATGTTTCAAATATAAAAAAGGTTTTGAAAAATAATTGTTTCCTAAATGTATTTGACATGGCATAATTACAAATTTAATCTCACAGGTCTAACGCTGCTGCTATAATAAAGTTACTCATTTTCAGAGCCATTAAGTTAACCATCTTCCTGCTATAATGAGAAAGTCAAAGTGACCTTATATCAGACAATAGGTAAAGTACATTGATTTATCATTTTCTACTTTCAGACATACCTTATAGCATTTCCTTGGGTTATATAAATCAGCTAACAGAAGCAACATCCAGCTGATGATCTGGACAATGGGAAGTATGTCAGCACATGGTATTTGTGACAAAATAAGTCAGAAATAGAGATATGCTTGACAGTATTGAATCCTTTTTTTACATCTAAGGATACATTTCTCCTGTCTAGAAAACAGTATCTAATTCATAGCGTAAGAGCATATAGAATATGTGAACATCAACTTCATTCAGGTTATCTGATAAACAATATTTTCCATTCAAAAGGGGATGATAATTAAAGGGGGAAGTGATAACACACAAAATGGACAGAAAACCAGTAGACAAGGGTTAACATAGGCAAAACCCTAACAAGTTTCCCATTACTAACTGATGACCCATTAAGAAACTGCAGGCACAGCTTTGGAGCGGTCCAGCCTGGCAAGTGATACAAAAGGGGAAGTGGGAGAAACGTAACAAACTGTGATATCCTAGGGACAGACTGTGGGATGATGAAGAATTTATTAAGGAAGATTTAGGAGAAGGAGTTGGAGGAGGAACAAGCACAAGGAATAGACAGAAAGGTGTATAAAAAGGACAGGTCAGGTATAAAAGAGGGCTTGTCAGCAAGCTTGTCTGGCAGAGCTCTGCACCTGATCAGCCCAGCCTGTCCTGTCTTCTGATTAAATCTTCTCTTAATGACCTTTCTGAGTAATCTCACTCCCTATTCCATGTGTGTCAGTGCCATAAGGGCTCAGTGCCAGCTACTGGGGGGACTAGTGTGAGAGGACTGGGTGTCAGCTGCTGCAGTCAGACTCCCTGCTCTGGCTATGGGTGCTTCTGGCCTGTGTCCGATGCTGCAGCCAGTGGGATCTTTAACTTCCAGCCTCTGGGGTGGGAATAGTGTGTGTTTCAGAAACCATCTATGGAAGAGACTTCATGCTTCAGGTATGAGGTTGAGTGAGGGCCTCGTCACCAGTGGTTCTATTAGAACCATGGGTCACAGCCTGTGTACTGGATGCCAGCTGCTGAGGTGAGTGTCTGTACCTTCCCCAAACTGAGTGTTCATGTGGTTGGCATATGGATTTGCTAGTAAAGTCCAAGCTAAACCAGCTAGGGCATAGGAGACCCTCAGTCTGGGCAAGACTATCATCAGGCAGGCAGACTGTCTGTGCTAGTATTCAGGAGGACCTGCAAATGTGGGATGCTGTGGGGTAAGTGTGTGAGTGCTATGTGTGTGCACTGTACACCCAGCTGGACCAGTCAGTGAGTCTGGGACCGTGGGGAGGGTAAAGGGGGCTGGGATCTGGGCAGGGGTGCCAGGCAGGCAGAGGGGCCATCCTAGTTCTCAGGGGATCCACAAATATGCATATGCTTGTGAATCTGGAGAGTGTGGTGCATGTGTGTGCTGCACTAGTGACCTTCTGTCTCTGACAACCCAAGAGAAGGGGACATGGCTGGCTGTGTCTGTGTTTGGTGTGAGTCCTGAATGTGGATGCTGCTGGAAGCACCACTGGTCTGTGGTCACCAGTGACTGGTCATATCAGTGTCCTCTGTGTGTGTGTGTGATACACATTCAGCCTCACTGCTGGTTGAAACTGCAAAAAGGAAAGTAGCAGCTATGTCCACTGGCCTTGGATGGAGACCTTGAGGTCTCAGAGCTGGACAAAGTAGCTGGGCAGGAGGAATCCCCAGGTCTGGAGCTGCTGGAGGCAGCTGAGGCTTCTAACATCCACTAACATATGCAAATCAAAATGAAAACATTTATATCTATTACTACTTTATACTACATGGCTACTCTGTGTCAATAACATTTTTTGCTGCATCTGTTATGCATTTGCTAATTGCACTTGGAAATCACAGGATAGGAAAGTTGTGTTAGGTATTGAAAAGTTCAGAAAGCATTCAACATATGCAAAACTGGATTATAAATTTAATAAAAATCATGTGCAATCATAGATTACAAACCAGAAGACTTTTTAATCAACTTGTACTTAATGGAGAATTCCATTTGAACTGAGAAGAGGATTTTCATTACACAATAATTTGAGGCTGAAAAGCATCTATCTGACTTTTAGAGAGCTGTAAAAGATTATAAATCATGACTTTCACCTCCTTTCTAAGCTACTGTTAACACTTTCAGTGTTAATATTCCTTTTTTGTTATGTTATGCTCTTTTGAGTTATACACTTACCATTCCACAGCTTAAAACACATATAAAGCTTTTTAGTCTGATTGGTTAACTGGGATCAATTAATTTTGTATAGAGGAAATCTGTTCTAATGGGATTCATCTCCAAACCCCTTTTTTTTTTTCTCTATGAAGCTTTATTAAGTACCAATTACCTTTACCAGTCTATTTTTAAGCTATCTACTGCCACAGAGCTTAAAACTTTGCAAATAAATTTGGTTACTTTTCTACAGTAGGCTAATTATGTTTATGAAGTTCGATCTAGATAGGCTAAGATAATTTAGCTTTCCATGTGAGGAATTGATAAAGAAACTTTCATGTTGATAAAAACTGCTTTAGTTCTTTTCCAAAAATCAAATTATTTAACATGTGATAGGCAAAGTTTTTATCTGAAAATGCTACATTTAAATACACTATGTAAATAAACTTAAAAATTAAATTCTAATAATCCTCCCACCCTGAAATTACCTTATCCAGTTTCAGAGATAAATCACATATGTTATTTGTGATGAAAACAGCATTTCACCTTCTGCAGTGACAAACATTTGCCAGACACTGATCGTGAATAATCATTCACACCACCATGGGTGAATGAAGGCCCACGTCCAGCTGCTACTGCACTGGTTATCATTAATTGAATTCTTTCAAAGTGGAACTCCCTCCATACATACTCATACTGTTAAGATGTTTTTTCAAAGTCTGTATTTCTCTGCCAACACAGTGCTTCTTTCATCTTCCACTTTCCTAACTTCCAACCCAGCCCCTTTATGAGTCCATGTAAACTTCATCTAATGTAATTGATTATATGATACTAGCATATCCACAAATGGACTTATGTGAATAACTTTAAAATTAGTAGGATAATTAGTGAGTTATTTTTCTCAGTCTTGATTTGCTATTTGAAAAGCTGTCTATACTTACTCTGGAAAATAGAATCATAGAATCATAGAATAGTTAAGGTTGGAAAGGGCCTTAAGATCATCTAGTTCCAACCCCTCTGCCATGGCCACCTCACACTAAACCAGGTCATCCAAGGCTCTGTCCAACCCAGCCTTGAACACTGCCAGGGATGGCGCATTCACAACTTCCCTGTGCAACCCATTCCAGTGCCTCACCACCCTAACAGTAAAGAACTTCTTCCTTTCATCTAACCTAAAAACCTTAAGTTTTAACCCGTTACCCCTTGTGCTACAAGTACAGTCCCTCCCCACCATCCTTATGGGCCGCTTCAAGTACTGGACACAAATGTTGTACCCATCGTGTGTCAGTGAAGAACCGTAAGGAAAATGCATTGATGGTTTGATTGTGAGAACAGATGCAATAGCAAGCCAGAATTTTCTCCCAAACCTCACCCCATTAACTGTGTGCTGACCAGAACTCACCACAGCTTACAAAGAGTCAGCTAATGAAACACAAAGTTCATCAAGTTGCTCAAGTCCAAAACTCTGCAGGCAAAATGTCCAATTAGACTTCATGTTACAACTGAAGTTATTAAGGAGGAACTGAAACCAGCAAGTTGTTCTGCCTCATTCCTATGTGATCCTGATTTCCTAGGCTCTTTATCCACTGCTAAAATGTCTTCCATACCGGGCAGACTTAAAAAGCTTCAGGATCATTATTTTATGACATTCAACTCCTTTATCCAATGCAGACTTGTATTTCTTAGTGTCTATATGACTGATTTTACCTGAATCTAAACCAGCTTTTTTCCTCTCTTGGTGGAATTTGTTTCACCTTTTAGGGAAAAATTAAGCAACAAATCTAAGCAAAGCATTATAAATCCCTTTATCATCAGTGGACTGATACAGGCACCTAGAAACAGCAATTAATCCTATCCAGATACCTATCTTTCTTTGAGAAATAATCCACTTGGAATTATATCATATTTACCATGATGAAGTCACTGTTACACAGATTCTGCTCATGGCACTGGTATTTATCTCATTGCAAATGAGGTGTGGCAAAGAGTGTAAGATAGTGTAGCCACCAGTGAAAGATAAACCAGCTACCTGAAACTGCTCTTCTGATGTGTGTCAGTAGCATCAAACCCTTTACAACATGCCAGAATTACACATTACACCCATGTAATTTGTTAGACAATGAAGTGAGTAAAACAAGCAAAAAGATTCAACCCTGAAAAGGGGTACGGATTTTAGCAACTATGTGCGCTGTGAAGAAGAAAATGATGAAAATAAAGGGGGGTTGTTCAGTTGAACAGCAGTTACAATTCACTTGGATGTGGATAAATACAACAACTGTTGTGAATGGTGACTGCTCATTTTGGTGTTCAAATCAGTATCTGTCTGAAGCAATTTCATCATATTGTAAATAATTTTCTCAAGCAGTGTATATCACTAATTTCCTTTGGAAGCAAATCAGCCAACACATTATTCAGGACACCCCTGGAGGGCGATTTGTTTGACTCAAGTTTTGTGAAACAGAAATGACACAATGTTAATTTGTTTTTAAACTGCTTGCCATGTCTAGGAATTAAATAAGCAATTGGATGAGACCAAACTGAATTCATTGAGATATCAGCCAAGCCATCCACAAAAACCATTTTACGTGAGCAGTTAACATGTTCAGGTTTTCCACACAGGCTTTTCAGAAATCACAGAATCACAGCGACAAATTCTTTGATGATTTATATTCAACTCTGCATTTGAAGATACATGCTCATGGAATTTAACTTTAAATGTTTCAGGGATTTTTGGTTTGTTTTTTTTTTGTCTCTGTATCGTTACTGGTTTTACTACATCATGGCTTAGTCAATATGTGGCTTCAGGGTAATATGTAGTTCTATGTGGAGATGTATTCACAAATAAAGACTCTAAGAGCACTCAAGCTAAGGATCTGAATAATTTATGTGTTTACAAACATTTATATTCCAATATTAACATGTAATTTGTTACTATTTATTAATTGATCAATTAATACATGTAGCTATTTGCATAAATAGCTTCTCAGTCTCTACCATCAGTACTGCTAGCAACAACTGCAATCATAATATTTATTCTACATTTCAGTTAACATTAACTGAATTGATTTGGGTTATTGGAACAGCCTCTGGAATGGCTTGTCTTTCTTCAGTCTTTCAGTGTGAAAGTTAGAAGTCTAAATTTATCCAGGATGCACTCACATTAGATAATATTTCAAAAGCCACTATCTTGAGCCAATGAGAAGAGGTGTTATGGTGGACCTTGTTCTCACCAACAGGGAGGGGCTGGTGGGGAATGAGAAACTCAAGGGCAGCCCTGGCTGCAGTGACCATGAAATAGTGAAGCTTAAGATCCTCAGGGCAGTGAGGAGTGTGCACAGCAAGCTCTCTACCATGGACTTCAGGAAAGTGGACTTTGGCCTCGTCAGGGGTCTGCTTGGTAAAGTTCCATGGGATAAAGCCCAGGGGGGTAGAGAAACCCGAGAAAACTAGTTAGTATTCAAGGATCACCTCCTCAGAACTAGGCATGAATGCATCCCAAAAAAGAGGTCAGGCAAAACCACCAGGAGACCTGTGTGGTTGAACAAGGGGCTCCTGAACAAACTTCAGCACAAAAAGGAAGCCTACAGAGGGTGGAAGCAAGAACAGGGAGGTTGGGAGGAATACACAGAAGTTGCCCAGACAGCCACTGATCAGATTAAGAAAACTAAAGTCCTGACAGAATTAAATCTGGCCAGGGACGTAAAGGGCAAGACAAAAAACTTCTATAGGTACATTGGTGATAAAAGGAAGACTGGGGAAAATGTGGGCCCCTTCCAGAAGGAAATAGGAGACATGGTTACTCATGAGCTGGCATGTTATCAGCTCTGGGGATAAGAAAATAAGAAGGACATGGACCTGTTGAAGTGAGGCAAGAGGAGGGCCACAAAGATGACCAGATCTCTCCTATGAAGTCTGGCTGAGAGAGCTGGCCTTGTTCAACCAGAACAAGAGAAGGGTCAGGGAACACTCTTCATCAGCCTGTAAGGTGCCTACAAGAAAGCTGGAGATGAACTTTTCACAAGGGCATGAAGTGATAGGACAAAGGGTAATGGCTTTAAACAGAAAGAGGGTAGATTTAGAATAGGTTTTACGAGTTCTTTACTGTGAGGATGGTGAGACACTGGAACAAGTTGCCCTGAAAAGCTGTGGCTGCTCCATCGCTGATGGTGTTGAAGGCCAGGTTGGATGGGCCTTTGAGCCACTTTGGTCTAGTGGAAGGGAGGTTGGAACTTTATTTGGTCTTTATTTTCCTTTCCAAGCCAAACCATTCTATGAGTCTAAGAGTTTAATGCTAAGGGATAAGGGGCTGCCATCTCAAGCATCTCCAGGCCAAAGACACCTTCTGCTTACCCTGATACCTGGAGGCCAAGGGTCTCTTCCTGATCTGAGAGATGTGGCTGCTTCTGTCACTTCAACCAGTAGTGAGGCTGACACAGACATCCACAAGCAACATGGCCACACAGGCAGCCACAGATGAGGTGCTATGACCAGCAGCTCTTCTGTTCAGGACTCACACCACATACAGGCAAAGACAGCCACATCTCTCCCTCATCTTGAGCTGGCAGAGACAAAAAGCTATTACTGCAGCACAATGTACCCCACACTCCAGATTCACATGCACACATACATTTCTGGATCCCCCCAGCACCAGCATGGCCCTTGTATCCACCAGACTCCTCTGTGGACAGAGAAAACATCAGTTGAAGAGACAGATGTCACTACAAACTACATCAGTGAAAAAACTTCTGCTAAATTCACTGTATTATATCATGCAATGATATATGGTCCCTGCTGTATGCTTCTGGATGATAGAGATCTGCTGTACGAGCTGGATGATTGAGATAATGGAGGAAGAGTCCTGTCCCTCTAAGTTATATAGGAGGCAGGACCAGGCCTGGATATGCTCCTCAATCTGATGGAGACGGTACGTCATGTTCGGATACTAATTGTTCAGGGACAAACCCAAGATCATTCTCATGTCTCTGGTAAGATTCAGTGTAGCCACTTGATATGATAGCTGCCCCCTAATACATAAGGATCTTTGTAGGAGGCAGGATGGAGTAAATTCATTTGCGGATTAAACAATAGCAATTGAGTTATAAGGTATTTCCTGGGGCTCATTGATCACAGGAAAGGAAATAAATGCAGCTAGTTATTATTCCCAGGAAACTGTTCTGATGATTATGTTTTCTACACATTTCTAAATGCGTCATGACAAGGTCGGATAGCAAGTACATGCATATACGGATGATAAGCATCTTAGAAACACTTATGGTAAAGGCCCTCAAGGTTGTTATTATTGTTATAAGGTGAGAGGGAAAACCTAATCTCTAAGGTATGTACCTTTGTGATGGCGATTACTATTTCACTGGTAGGTATAAGTCCTTTCTGGAAAATTAATGTACCATTTATTAAACAACTAGCTTCCATGAACTATTTACATTCTATTCTGCTTGTAATTAATATTTAAGCATTTTTTTCCTCCTCTTTATTTTAGTATTGTTTCTGAATGACAAATATTTGTACAGCTTGAATAAACACTATACAGGGTCCTTGAATTAATGTTTGTTTAGATTTTCTGTTTAGTTTATGTACTGAATATCTGACTATATATCTCGCTATACTTAGGTATATGCCAAGTACCAATATATTATTTTTCCTGCTTGCAGAAGTAGGATATGTCCATTGATTGAGGCATAACCCAAAATTACCAGTAGTTGAGGGCAAGAAATGAAAGATCATTTCATGATTCTGGGATTCTGAAGACAATATATATATATATATAAATTCTTATATAAATTCTTATATTCTTAATAAGTTCCTGACCCAAAACCATTGACTGTAACAGAAAATCTTCATTATTGCTAATAGTAAGGACAGCAACCTTACAATGCTTTGCCTTCATACTTTGAATGGTTAAAAGTGTTCTTAGAGGCTTAGAATAATGCTTAATTAGGACCTAGACTTGTGCAAAGTGTTCAAAACTGTCCCACACGACATCCTTGTCTTGAAATTGGAGAGACATCAATTTGATAGGTGGGGCACTCGGTGGATAAAGAACTGGCTGGATGGCCACATGCAAAGAGTTGTGGTCAATGGCTCAGTGTCCAGCTGGAGACCAGTGACGAGTGGTGTCCCTCAGAGATTGGCATTGGGACCGGTCAAAGATGTCGCTGACATGGACAGTGGGATTGAGTGCACCCTCACCAAGTTTGCCTATGACACCAAGCTGTGTGGTTCGGTGGATACGCTGGAGGGAAGGAATGCCATCGAGAGGGACCTTGACACGCTTGTGAGGTGGGCTGATGCCAACCTCATGAAGTTTAGCCATGCCAAGTGCCAGGTCTTACACCTGTGTGGGAGCAATCCCAGGCACAGCTACAGGTTGGGCAGAGAAGAGATTCAGAGCAGCCCTGTGGAGATGGACTTGAGGGTGGTGGTCAATGGGAAAATGAACATGAGCCGGCTTCAGTGTGCGCTTGCTGCCCAGAAAGCCAACCGTATCTTGGGCTGCATCAAAAGGAGCATGACCAGCAGGTCGAAGGAGGTGATCCTGCCCTTCTACTCTGCTCTCGTGAGACCTCACTGGGAGTCTTGTGTGCAGTTCTGGAGTCCTCAACATAAAAAGAGCATGGGACTGTTGGAACAAGTCCAGAGGAGGGCCACGAGGATGATCAGGGCACTGGAACATCTCCCATATGAAGACAGGCTGAGAAAGTTGGAGCTGTTTAGCCTGCAGAAGAGAAGGC
>NDXB01004151.1:0-14200 GCA_002631895.1 Agapornis roseicollis | reverse complement strand
CACTGGAACACTCCAGCTATGAAGACAGGCTGAGAAAGTTGGAGCTGTTTAGCCTGCAGAAGAGAAGGCAGCGTGGAGACCTCATAGCAGCCTTCCAGTATTTGAAGGGGGCCTATAGGGATACTGGGGAGGGAGTCTTCATTAGGGCCTGTAGCGACAGGACAATGGGTAACGGGTTCAAACTTAAACAGGAGAGGTTTAGATTGGATATAAGGAAAAAATTCTTTCTTGTTAGGGTGGTGAGGCACTGGAATGGATTGGCCAGGGAGGTTGTGAGTGCTCCATCGCTGGCAGTATTCAAGGCTGTGTTGGACAGAGCCTTGGGTGCCATGGTTTAGTGTGGGGTGTCCCTGCTTATGGCCGGGGGGTTGGAACTAGATGATTTTAAGGTCTTTTCCAACCCTAACTATTCTATGATTCTATGATTCTATAATGCAGTATTATGAAGTATAAAAGAAAGTAAATCAAAGGAACAGATTTCCGTACACGGAAAACTTACTATGGAATTCTGCAGTGCAAGTTATCCTATATTACTGCTATTATATAAAATCTTTATTTATAATCATGCATTGTCCTGGGTTCAGCAGTAGTAGTCAATTTTTCTCCATAGTAGCTGATGCAGTTTTTGTTTTGACTTTTGGCCTGGGAACAACGCTGATAACACCGATGTTTTTAGTTGTTGCTCAGTAATGTTTACTTTGACCAAGGACTTTCTGAGTCTCATGCTCTCCCAGGGAGAAGGGGAGGCTGGGAGAAAGCAGGGACAAGACACCTGACCCAAGCTAGCCAAAGAGGTACTCCATACCACAGCACGTCATGCCTGGGGAGGTAATGGGGAGTTACCTGGAAGGACACACACTTCCCAATGGTGCTTGTTTTCGATGGGTGATATCGTACTCTCTTCCCTTGTTATTTTCTTATCATTATTATTATTGGTGGTAGCAGTAGTGATTTGTGCTATACTTAGTTACTGGGCTGTTCTTATCTCAACCCGTGGGACCTGCATTCCTTCCATTCTCCTTCCTATCCCTCTGGGAGAGGGGAGAAAGGAGGGGAGGAGGGGGTGGGGCACGGAGTAGAAACTGGGTTTAAACCACTACAGTTCTTTTTGGCGTCCAACATGGGGCATGAAGGGTTAAGATAGCGACAGATCTGACTGGATTGGCAGTCACTCGTCACAATGCTGATTTATTGGCTCTCAAAGTTTTTCCTGTTGATCTCACAGGCTCAGGATATCATACCTTACTTACAGCCGGTATTTGCTGTATTAGTGTTTATGGGTGGGGGGGCTTGGGCTAAGGTTCTTGTCTCATTATACTTTATGATAATGACTTGTAATATAATAGAATCATTAATCATGAAACTGATCTGGTTTATGTTCCCAGTGTGGTCACCACCTTTATACTTTGGGAGGTATATAATAAGAGTGCTTAGCAGTTACACCTCTTTTCTCTCCTTCTTAGGTAGTGAAGGAGATATTCTTTTACCCTCCCAGTCCTCCCCCCAGACCGTTTACAACATCATTTGAGAATTTTGGAGTTTTTGAATGGCCTTTTAATACTGTTGAGACTTGCTTGCTGATTGTGTTGGAGATCACCATGTTGGCATGCATACAGGGTACATTTTTTCAATGACCATTTTGTCTGATCTCAAGAGTTAAGCAGAGTCAGATTTGGGCCTTGTCTGGGGTTAGACGACGATATAGGAGGACCAGGAGATCTTCCACAAGTGGGCTGGACACCCATGAGTGTCAGGGTGTGTGGGATAGTATGGGCAAGTATTTAGGTCAGTGGGCCCCTCCAGTGCTTTGGAATTTCACCACCGAACAAGTGCAGAATCCAGAAAAATTAATGAAACACTTAAATGAGGTGTGTGGTCAGTCTGGCCATACCAGAGATGGACAAATCATGGCAACATGTTGGGGCTTGGCCTATGTTTACAGAGCCTTGTACAACACTATCCAGCCCATCTGTATTTCTGGAGTGACAGGAGGATCCCAAGAGTTGACTGTACTGGAGGCTGAAATCAGCCTGACTGGGAGGAAATGGCAAAAGCACTCCAGAGAGAATTTAATCAGACAATGGGACTCATTCCTGGAATAACCTTATAGACACTTGGGCCAAAGAGCATGGCATTGAATGGGTATATCACATCCCCTCCCGTGCACCAGCCTCTGGGAAAATAGAATGGTATAACGGGCTGTTAAAAACTACACTGAGAGCAATGGGTGGGGGAACTTTCAAGCATTGGGACACACACTTACCAAAGGCCACCTGGTTGGTCAATACTAGAGGATCTGCCAACAAGGCTGGCCAGGCCCAGTCAGAACTTCTACATATTGTAGAGGGGGACAAAGTTCCTGTGGTGCACATGAAGAATTTGCTGGGGAAGACAGTTTGGGTCATTCCTGCTTCAGGTAAAGGCAAACTCACTTGTGGCATTGCTTTTGCTGAGAGACCCAAATATACTTGGTGGGCAATGCAGGAAGATGGGGAAGTCCGATGTATACCTCAAGGGGATTTGATTTTAGGGGAAAACAGCCAATGAACTTAATTATATGCTGTTGCCTGTTGTGTAATCAGATAAATGTCTTCAGGTCACCGGTGACTGTCCCTGCCTTCCCTCCAACCATCATCCCATCAGAGAATAAACTTTGATAGAACCAGACAAGTTCTGCAGTAAAGGAACAATCAGCATCAGCGAGCAACGATTCGACACTGCACAGAGCTTCTCCTGCTCCTAAAGACTGTTACAAGGGATGGAACCTGACATCATGGACTGAATGGACCCAGCAGCATTACAGGGATTGGTCCATGCACCAAAAAATGATTTTTTTCTCTCTGTGTATGTGGATGTATATATATATATATATATATATATATATAAGAGTGATGATATATTGAAAATGTGGGATCTGAGCATGATGTGAATGGTATGGAACAAGGTGTGGATACTGTCCTGGGTTCAGCAGTAGCAGTCAATTTTTCTCCTTCTTAATAGCTGATGCAATTCTGTGTTCTGACTTTCAGCCTGGGAACATAGCTGATAACACCGATGTTTTTAGTTCTCACTAATTAAATGTTTATTCTGACCAAGGACTTTCTGAGTCTCATGCTCTGCCAAGGAGGAGGGGAGGCAGAGGGAAAGTAGAGACAGGACACCTGACCCAAAGTACCAAAGAGGTATTCCATACCATAGCATGTCATGCCCAGGATGTAACTGAGAGTTACCCAGAAGGGCTAGTGCTCTGGGGGTGGGAGGAGGTATTCGGTTGGTGCTCGGTTGGGGTGGGGTGTTGTGAGTTATCCGTCAGTGGTTGGTGAGATGCTGTATTCTTTTCCCTTGTTATTTCCTTTATCATTATTATTATTGGTGGTAGCTGTAGTGATTTGTGTTATACCTTAGTTACTAAACTGTTCTTATCTCAACCTGTGGGAGTTGCATTCTTTTGATTCTCCTCCCCATCCCTTTGGAAGCAGGGGAGGGTGAGAAAGGGGGGTTGAGTGAGTGAACAAGCTGTGTGGTTGGGTTTAAACCATGACACAGTAGCGATTTGTATTATACTTTAGTTACTGGGCTGTTCTTATCTCAACCTGTGGGAGTTGCATTCCTTTGATTCTCCTCCCCATCCCTTTGGAAGCAGGGGAGGGTGAGAAAGGGGGGTTGAGTGAGTGAACAAGCTGAGTGGTTGGGTTTAAACCATGACACAGTGGTGATTTGTATTATACTTTAGTTACTGGGCTGTTCTTATCTCAACCTGTGGGAGTTGCATTCCTTTGATTCTCCTCCCCATCCCTTTGGAAGCAGGGGAGGAATGAGGGGGGAGGAAAGAAAGAGTGGGGGGGCAGAGTAGAAACTGGGTTTAAACCACAACATGCATATATGCAATTAAACGTAATTACATAAAATACTAATAGATAATTATATCATTATTACATTTAATACATTTTTTCTTTATGTTTATAATTATATCCATTATTAAATGTAAATATTTCATTCTTACAAAAAGCCAACATATTCATAAATTCATCAGCATTTAAATAACATTTTTTTAGTAGTCCATGATCCCATTTATTAATCTGAACAAGTGTTAAAGAACTTTCAAATTCTGGACCAAAGTGATAATTGAATAGTTGGAGGGCAATACTAGTTCTATCACAGTATGAACTGCAGGATTTAGTTTTTACTGGGTGTACTGTGAAAAGCTCTCCTTGGACTTTCATAGTGTGTAGTGTCACTGATTTTCACCCTGAGGACTTAATAGCCCTTGTGGCATTTATGGCCTTTTTACATCAATTTCTTGATGCATGGTGTTTATTCTGTGCGCTGCAGACTCACTGGTAGAGTTTATTGCAGACATCATTTTACATGTCTCTGAAGAGTTTCAGCTCCCTCTTTTTAAGTATGATAAGAAAATGTATATTTAACATATAGATTCTTGACTCCTGCCATGGGTTTGTTTTACACAGACAGCTGTAGAAGATATTTTGAACTGTGCAATTGAATTCATTTGTGTCAATGATGATATCAGGAATATATAATCTATGGAGTCATGTGTTCTTACTATTGAGAATAAATTACCTAATAAACCATTAACAGTTGNTCCTGCCATGGGTTTGTTTTACACAGACAGCTGTAGAAGATATTTTGAACTGTGCAATTGAATTCATTTGTGTCAATGATGATATCAGGAATATATAATCTATGGAGTCATGTGTTCTTACTATTGAGAATAAATTACCTAATAAACACAGCACATTGATGAGAAATGCTGGTTACTATGTATCTCAACATGAATGGTGGCACATAAATCCCTGGCCACATTTGCTGCAAAGGCACATATCTTCCCAAAGCAAATCCAAATACTAAATTTCACATAGCAGTTTTGGTGATTAGAACACTCAGTTCATGTCCAATATCTTCTTTAAAACAACTCATTAATTTGCTTCTTTTTTTTTCCTTTTTTCCAAAATAGTAAAAGCAATTACAGTGGTTGTCATTCTTATGGAATAATTGCCTGCCGAATTTAATTTGAAGAGCAAGTCATTTTAACTCATGCAATTCTTACATAGCTTTAAAATCCCAACACCTCCCTTTTTTTAAATCAAAAATAGTGAGATTTTCCCTTTCTTTCTCTTTTTTTCTTTTTTTTTTGGGGGGGAGGGCATGTTTTTGGTTGGTTTGTTTTGGGTTTTGTTTGGGTTTTTTACATTTGAGTGCAAGGTATTAACTTTCAAAATTAGGAGTTTTGATCTTGCAAATTTAAGATATTAAAAATGTATCACTTCATAATCCCACATAACTTTATGTTTTCTATAGAGCTATCTTTATGTAGCCATGCTTGAAGTGGTTTTCCTAAGATTGGCAGAGTGAAATACACAATAGTGTAATTCATATGTATGAAATCATCAATCTGAGACAGCTGGTAAGAGTTATCCAAAATTTGTACAACAAAGACTCATCCAAATACTTTGCTCTTCCAGAAATAATGGGTTTCTATCTGTGGGTTGCCTAAAGTAAATGGCATGGGAACACTATCAATCTGGCATATTGCTGTGTTGCAAAATGTTGCTACCCCAAGATATTTTCAATTCTCTTTATTGTTTCAAGAATCACCACCTACTCTTCTCCATCTTCACTCTTGTAAGGAAAAAAATACCAAAACAGATTTGCAGTGATTAATGATGGTGGAGTTTTCCTTCCCTGCTTCCTTCTTGAGCAAAAATTTGTATTACTAATCTGGATAAGAAGAAAGCAGCAGTGGCTAGAAAAAAAATGGGGTCTGTGATCTGTATCTCGAAACAGGTGGCAAAATTTGTTCGTGGCAATATGCACCTTCTTATTCAAAAATTATTTCCTCTTCTACTGTCTTGTATTTTCGCAGCTATTATTAAATGTAACATGCATGTTAAAAATGTTTGAGAGTAAAAAGAACATCCTCCTTTCAGGTACCTCAGCAGTCTCTTCTCCAAAAGTAACTTTTCACTCACTCTTTGGAGCCATGCATTAGGAGCTTTATGAAATATTATAATTTAATTGTTCAGCCATCTTCTTAAAGATTTTCAGTTTGTCGATGGATTGTGTCCTGAGGCACATAGTTCCTGGAGCAAATAATTTCAAAAATGTTTTTGTACTTTTTTCCTAGGTGTTTTCACTTTGTGGGGCAGATTGAGCCCAAACAACAGCTTAGAAACCATCTGGTTGCTTGTTCAACCCCCTGTGCCTCAGCTGGATGGCAGAAACAAATGGAATAGCAAAAGCTGAAAGCACATGGGTTAAGATTAAGGCAGTTTAATAGCTGAAGCAAAGTTGCACTGGCAAGTGAAACAATATAAGGAATCCATTCACTACTTCCCATTAGTAGCCTGGTCTTTAGCCCCTTGCTGGAAAGCATGGCCTCAGCAAACATAGTGGTTACTTGGGAATACAAATAATGTAAACAAAAACATCCCCCTTTCTCCTAATTTAGCTGAGCTTTTACCACTGAGTGTACCATCATATGGTGTGGGATATCCCTTTGGTCAGCTTGGGTATGCTGCCCTGTCTGTGTCCCCTTGCAATTTGTGTACCCCCAGTCTATTGGTTTAGTGGTGGGGTCAGAGTGAGAAAAATACAACGCTTTGACACAAAATTAAAACACAGTACCGTAATTCTACCCCAGCCAGAGCCAGCAGAACCTGTTAATGGCTCACTCTTTTTGGAGTCCCATTGCACTGTTGACCTAATTTCCTGCATAGGAAAATCCTACTGAAAAAAAAAGTGATAATGAAAACAAGTGTAAATATTTAAATCTTTTTGTTTATTTTCTTTTATGCATTTTATCTGTCATGAAAGTATCTGCACAGAAAGATCTGGGTCAGATCTGCACATCTGTGTCTGTCTTAACAAGAAATCCTATTTCCATAGAAAGATTTGCTGACATGTTACTTACTAATGTATGCATTCATACATACACATATACATGTATAAATGTACAGATATATATATACACAATATATGTATATGTTTATATTAAAAATGTTTGCTATTAGTTGGGGGTTTGGGAGGACTTTTTTTTCCATCAGCTATGTTATACCAGGAGAGGAACAGAAAGAAACTAAGCACCAATATATTAAATGACATCCAGAGTTTTTGAATATTTTATATTTTGTAGAAGCACAAATTTGTATGAACTGATCAATTTTGAAGCCTATAGACTCCCAGCTACAACTGCTTCTCAATGTAAAGATTTTTTTTTCTCTTTGCATGTTAGTGTTAACTGTGCTGTGAGTGAATTTTTACTTTCATTAGGCATATAAACAAGCTTTGCAAAATCACCTAACCTAAATAATCCATGGCATAATTGCTAATGGATTTTGCTGCCTCTTGCAATTGTGTGTAACATCTCTACTTTGATTAGAAGTTGCAGTCCACACATTCTTTTGCCAGGGACATCTGATCAATTTATATAATTATTCAAGGGAGGGTGTCAAAAGGATGGGGCCAGACTCTTCTTGGTGGTGCCTGGCAATAGGATGAGAGTCAATGGGCATAAACTTTGTGCTTTGTCAGAAGGAAATAGGCATGCTGATTACTGTGAAATTTGCTGGTAAACCTGCAAGTTGAAAAGGTTCTGCTTTTGATGCAGAATGCATATGATGTCCTACCTTAGCCAGTACTGCTCTCTCCAAGTGTGATTCAACCCCACTGAAAGAGGAATTTTTAGCCCTATATCAACCGCAGTAGAGACAGATCTCTCCGGAAACTGCCTGTGCTTGATGCTCACAGTTCTTAGACACTTCTAGTTTCCTATATCTTTTTCCTTCCTTTCTGTCTTGTTTTTTTATTCCTTGTACTTTTTTAAGAGATTGTTGACTTGATGAAAGCAATTCACCATATATACACATATAATTTACATCTATAAAACTCACCATATCGCAAATCGTTTACACATTGCAAGCAAAAACTACAGAATTAATTGTTTAGTCAGATATTTCAAATGAGCAAGATTAACTAAACCATTTTACATTAATATTATATGCACATTTATCCGCTTATATACTTACATTACTGGGTAGACTAAAAGCCTTCTGTGGATCATCTGCTCTTTACAATAGAGCTTCTGTCACATCAGTTAAAATTAACAGTAGAAGAACATAGATTTGTGAGAATATGAGCATGAAATCCAGGCCTAGATACTGTAGGCAAGTATTTTATAGGATCATTTTCACCTCAGATAAGGGCTTTTTTCATGTTACGCTTTTGTTGAAAGTCTAGTCTATGTTCTCTCATAAGGGTTGTCTTTCTCAAAGGCTTGTCTTTGTGGACATGTCTTACAGTAAGTAATGCTTTGGGGTCATGAATCTCTTATTTATAGTTTTAAAGCGAAGTCCACACTATTAAGTTCACTAAAATCTATAAGCTGATGGGCGTAAATGGAAACCGTAACAAGGCCTGGGACACAAGCAGCCACACAGTTGTGTTTCTAGTAAGTTGAAATAAATTTGGTTGCAGTAAATAAAATCAAATAGCTATAAGTAATGAAGAAAGAAGTAAAATTTTGCAGTAATCACCAAGTGTGTGTTTGAACTCTGACTTTATAATTAACTGCTTTAAAAGGATACATGCTTAACTTTGTCTTTTCAAAAGAAAAGATGGCCTTATTTGATTATTGGAAATGGCATTTTTTACAACTTGCATTTGTTCATAATTAATATAATTAGAGTTAGACACTGAAAGAATTTCTATGGCTCATAATTGATTCCCTGCTCATTCCAGCTACATCTGTAATTTTTCAAAATTTTACCACAGACATCTGCGAGGTAATAGCTGTGTGTTCATTCTAAGGCAGTCTGTCCTAAAGTACAAATCCAAGCTGACTCACTGAAGTCACCATATGAACCTATGAAATTATTCTCTTGGAACATAACATTAGGAAATGTCACAGCAAACGAGCTCGCTCACATGTTAACTATGCTTACATATTAAAGATGAGTGAGGAAGCAATGCTTAGATCCAAACAGGGTTTATATTACCATTTGGGGTTCACTGATGCCAAATCTTTTGAGCTTCTCTAATCAGATTTTGCCACCATATGGCAAGCATCAGTTTTATCTGGTGGCAATCTGACCTTCTTGCTCTGAATCTCCAGTGAATACAAATAGAAACTGAAAAAGTATCATCTGCTTTTGGATCCAAAATAGAACAGAACCAGGCTAATGCCATTTTGTTAATATGTACTGCATGGCTATTGTTACAGTAAAATTGATGGGAAAATAGGTTACTTGAATCACAGTCTAGGAAAACTAACAGTTCATATTCCCCAGGACAGAACACAAAGTGTCTTGGCTGTTGAAAGATTTCTTATGTGGGAAAAGTACTAATCTGCACTGATCACTTTCCAGGGACAAACACCTGGTCTTATGTATAGGTGTACATAAGGTATTAAGAGTCTTAAACAAATGCCTGACAGTTTTCCTGCTGTTTTCCCACTTGGATACTGGCAATGCACCAGTCTGATCTGCATGGTTAGATCAGAAGACATCTGATCATCTGAACATCTTGGGTGATAGGAAAAGGAATATCAGTGTCTGAATGCTCTCACATCTCTCAGCTGAAAGTTTAGGCTCAGGCAAATACAAATGAATAAGAAACAAAGGTACTGATGCAAAAGACAGTAATGGTTTAGCATTTCTTGGTCACAACAGTATTCTACTAAAAATATTTCTTACTTTATAAAGCAAAGGGACTGGTTGGGAAAATACTGGGGTTTTTGTATTCTTTCTAGCCTATATAGAAATACTGACTGAGTATAACAAGTATAAGGTGAGTTGAATAACAATTACTTAAAAGAAAACAGTGCAAAATTAGTTTCCATTAGCAAGGAACAGAAGAGCCTCAGGAGAAGGAAATTAGAAATAAGACCCCAAAAAAGCAAGGATATGCAAGAAGCATTGAGTTAAGTAAAACAAACAAGACCCAAACCCCTTGTTTTGACTGCATATATAGAGAAATACACTTTAAGAAGTCTTATGAAGCAAAGAGCAGATTATAGAAAGAACACAGTACAGTCTCTCTTCTTTATAAGGTAGGGTGGGCAAATTCAAGTTGTGCAGCTTGGCTAGATTAATTTTTTTACATAAGGAATTAATTTTGCAAAATGTCTAGACCCCTGAAAAATTATTTTTAGGAAGTTATGAAATCTGTAATTCTAACAGAAATAAGCCTAATATCTAAGCTTAAAAAAGAAAGGAAAAAAAAAGGAACCCAGATCTGTGTTAGCCTAACTGAACTTTTTGACAAAATTCTGTAAAAATTATTAAGAAATCAATTTATAAGTATGTCAAAGATAATAAGGTGATAAAAATGGACATCATGAGTTTGTAAAGACCTGATCACGTCAAACTAATCTAATTTCTTTCTCTGACAGGCTAACAGGCAAAGTGAATAAAGAAGCAGTCAGTTTGGTACAGCTAGACTTTATTAAGTTTTTTGACACTTAAATGCATGACATCTTATAAGCCAGCTAAGAAAATGCAGTTAAGGTGTAATCATCCAGTTAAAATTTAGAAGACACAGTTATTAAGGGTTTATCTATATCCTAGGAGGGCCCTTCAAGTGTCACTCCTCATGGAGCTGCCTTGGACCTAGTTGTCTTTGATATTTTCATTAATATTTGGAATGGATGAAATATGTAAATGATGACATTACAGTAGAAGAGGTGGCAGTCATTTTCAATGACAGGTTAAGTCTATAAGGTGGGTACGAAAAAAACCCTAAAGCATTCAACATATTGAAATTCAGAGAATTTAAAATCTCAGGTTACTTTTCAATATGCGCAAAACGCATTGTCTCACTGCATACTATGACTGAATTGAAATTAAGAGAACTTCGAACAGAGAATACAGAGAAATGCAATGGTTATACTGAAACATAAAGTGCAAGTTAAAAATAAAGGCTAACTGACTAGGCCATATTATTAAAAAACAAACAAACAAAACCAAACAAAAAATTCAAACAAAACCAACCAAACAAAACCACTAAAACAAACAAACAAAAAATAAACAAACAAACAAACAAAGCNGTGCAAGTTAAAAATAAAGGCTAACTGACTAGGCCATATAATTAAAAAACAAACAAACAAAACCAAACAAAAAAGCCAAACAAAACCAACCAAACAAAACCACTAAAACAAACAAAAAAAATAAACAAACAAACAAACAAAGCCATTAAAATAAAAAACAAATAAACAAACAAAACCACAAAAAAACCTGGATCTTGGCATTATAATGGATTTGAAACCATCTATGAGTCAGCAATGTAAAACAAAAAGAAGACTAATTCTGGAATATATCAAGGCAGTATTTGATGTTTAAGACATTATTGTGGTAACAATTCTCTCTGCAGCACAGCTCTGGCTGGAATCCTTCTGCTTTTGAACCCCCCCAGATTGTTGTCCACAATCTATAAAAACAAATCTTAAAAACTGCATTCAAACAGAAAATCTTTGGTCTCCTGTTACTTGGTTGCTTTTTTTTTCACAGTAGTAATAAAAAATGCCACCTTTAGGATGGCCATAACTCAATAAATGGATTTGGGTGCATCAGTTCTAACACGCTATTTTTAAAAATCTTGTATAGGATAGTGAGGTACTTATGAATAATGTTGTTACATTTCACTAAGCTAGAAACCCTTTCTTCCAGTAAGTGTGCCTAATTTGAAATTCCATAAACTCATAGTAGTCAGTGAGACAATGTGTTTTGTGCATATTGAAAAGTAAAGCTGTGTACAGGACACATGCTGACTCAGAGAGACTTTCTAGCTTATGAAGCCAGAAAAAATGAAATATATTTTCTCCCCTTTCCCGGTGCTATCATTCATGTTCTGACTTACTAAGTCTCAGGCTAAATGATATGATACAATTCTATGATTCTAAATAGAGGAGTAAGAGTATTATTCTGGAGGGTTAAGAAGCTTTAGCGCACAGACATACTTATTTCACTTCAGCTGTTTAAAGGGCTGGCTGAGCATTTGCATGATGTTCTCTAAATGCTAAAATAACTATAATCAATCCATGCATTCAGTGTTCTTTATAATAGCTCATCTGCCATGTTGCACTTATATTTCAGTAATGAAGTTTATAAATTTCAAAGCATTTCTATTTTATTTAAAGCATTAGTCCGTCCTGAAAATCGAACAGCCACTCAACTTCTACAGCTCAGCTGACAAGGCAAATCCGAAGCATTTAGTCATGTGAATGGCTTATTAAACTTCAATCATAACCAATTAGTAATGATTGTACTGTTCCCTGCCCCCACTGGTAAATACTCATTTATTTTCTTGTCTCATTTATTTTCTTGTATATCCTTATTAATAAGCTTTCTCCCCTACATAAAGCACCATGACTGCAAAAAAAGATGAAAAGAAACAATGGTGTGCTTGTAGATTACACATACTGACACTTAAGGTTTTGCAAAATTTTATTCACTGGGGCTCTATCCTTGCATTGTCTTTTATAGCAGAAAGAATAGAAAGACTACACATTTTCCAGTAAGTACAGGGAAGAAGATTCAGAGTGGAGAAAAACAGTATAGGGACCAAAATCATTCTTGCTCTTGTGAAAAATTAACATCCTGTCCTCACACACAGCTAGAAAAAGGGCATGCATGCTAAGAATTGAAACAGCAAACAGCAGCTGACAGTGGAAAGAAGTAAGAAAAGAATACTGTCGCTTGTTTAAATTAGTAGTCTGTGCTCCACTCTGCAGAAAAAAACCCAGTCTCTGTTTCTTCTTTGAAGACATCTGTTCCTGCATGTTGAGAACGCTCTTAGTGGTGCTGAAAGTAATCCTATAAAAAGGACATGCATTAATTCTGATATCCCCTCCAGTCATGCCTTGAATCTGGAACCCACACACAGACATCAGTGTCATTTGATTTGCTCTGAGGTTTGGCCTCCAAAACCTGTTCCAGATGTAGAGTTTCTCTAAGGCTTGACAGTCCCATATAAATAAATTGCATCAAGGGTGTTTGAAATGATACTAGATGCCTATACGCATATGCCTATGCCTAAGTAACTGAATCATACCTAGCTCTTTTCTTGGACTCACCTTTTTTGTATCGACAAGCAAGAAAGTATAATTTCCTGGATGAGGCAAATACATGGCACAATTATGACACTTCAAATCACATGAATATCTGAAGTTTTGTGGCAAATTAGGTTCTTGTGTAAAAGTTACTTAAGAATGTTCTGTGAGGAGGGCTGTCTTTTGAAAACTGATTATTTTGGATTATTTAGGATCGAATTAAGTATTTCAGGATTATTTCAATTTGCCTTTTCTCTTCACTGCAGAAATACTTTGTTCTGATAGGAAAGTATTCCATCAAAGTGTTTTCCAAAATTGTGGTACAAATTCCAGTAAAACCCCAGAAAATTATGAAGAGCAGACTAGGGTTGTCAAAAGGTTGTGAATGGCTGCTAGACTCAACTGCTTAACCTTACTAATTCATAAAAGGGGTCAAATTTCAGCGTCCTACTTTGAAAAGAATTGTTCAAGCAGCATCAGGTATCTAGTGTGTCTGTTTGAATAGTTGTACTCTGTACAAATGCATAAACACACTGAGAAACAATTAAATGGTGGCAGTCCTACCAAAATGCCCAAGTCCTAACCACTGACATACAAAAATAGTGAATCATACACATTATGTTGTTTTTGGTTTTTTTTTACACAAATAATCCAATGGGAAGCCTCCTGGTTTAGACATTGGTACATGATACAGGAGATAAGAATTTAACAACAGTCACACTGAATTGTAGTAAAGGCCCAGGTTGTTGACAAGCATAAAATGCTGAAGTAGAAAACAAAGGCAACTGTGGTACATTCCTTCCATGCATACTTCTTCACCATCCACAATCGTGTAGATAATCTGTGGATTAGAGTTGGAAGGTTTACCAGTATTAATATGTTTAATAGTCATGAGCCTTTTTTCTTTGCATTCCTTTGATCAGTTTTGATACTCTTAGAATGAACTTCTGGTTTAATTAAGCAATGTGTTAAAAATCACACTGATTCTTCATTTAGGATTTACCTTCTTAAAACTTTTATTTGATAAATTCTATTGCCTATGTTTTGAGGAAAAAAAGCAACATACTTTATTCACTTAATAACATCATTTATGACTCTTCCTTCACTGCTTATTTCATGAAGTGAAGAAACTTAGGG
>NDXB01004150.1:0-14956 GCA_002631895.1 Agapornis roseicollis | reverse complement strand
AGTGTTCAAGGCCAGGTTAGATGAAGCCTTGGGTGACCTGGTTTAGTGTGAGGTGTCCCTGCTTATGGCAGGGGGGTTGGAACTAGATGATTTTAATGCCCTTTCCAACCCTAACTATTCTATGATTCTATGATAGTTAGCAGTCTCTTATGTCAGCCCTCCAGGAGAGAAGCTATGTCATGCTGCTGTTGTCCTAAGAGTTATTATTAGGACCTACCCAGCTTACAAATCTTGTGGTCAGAAGAGAGGAATGAGACAAGAACAAAGAGCCACCTATCCCCAGGTGAAATTTGCCTTTTGGATTAGCTGTTGTGTTGTAGTCTAGCAGGGTGGGAAGTAATGCTGCTGTCAGGGGAAAAAAAAAGTGTAACATTTCCTTTATATCTACAGATGATAATCAGTAAAGAAAACCTTTTGTCCATCCTGGTGCAAAGAATTGTTCCTATTATCTCAGGATTTTCCTGCTTTTCTGAGCTTGCTCCAGCATTTCAGTTGAAAATGTGTTACCATGTTTTGATAAGAGGAAGAAAGAAAGAAAGGAGCAGACAGATGTCTGTGAGAGTGCTGATGTGGTTGCACCCAGACATATTGTTCATCCCAAGCTCCACAAAGCACTCTGTAATACTTGGAGATGGTGCATGTGAATTGCAGTTTATTGTTTTTATTAAAAAACAGCAGCCAAAAAAAGCAGAATTTCTTTATGTATGTGTTGATCGTGTATATATTATTGAATTTTTGCATTATAATAACATCTTTAGAATTTAGCTGAAATATGAGAACTAAGGATCTTATTGTTTTGAATAATCTAAAAACATACAGCAAGAGATAATGCTTTCTTCACAGAGCTATGAATATAAATTGGAGGGATAAACAAAGGAAATGCAATTTCTATTTTAAAGGCAGGGTTTGAGTCATGGTGAATTAATTTGCTTATGGTCACTCAAAAAGTTGGTGGCAGGGTGTAGAAAGGAAATTAACTTCCCTTTCAGGTCCTAGTTCCCTCTTTAAAAAATATTTATTTCTTTCCTTAAAGCTGTATTAAAAGATAACTATTACTAGAATGTTTTAATACAAGGAAAGGTTCAGAAAGTAGATTAATATTTATGGCTTTACTGAAGAACTGAAGTGCCAAGAGTGTCAGAATGCTTGTTATCATAGAAATAAAATATCATTAAGTCTTTCTTTTTAGATCTTACCTACTATTAAAAAAAAAAATAACTCAGGGAGCTTTGCTAATCAGAGAAGATGCGTGCCAGTCCAAAATCTGCTTCCATTAGCTACCAGCCACATGCCAGTGTCTCCTTGTTCATCAGAATGATATCACAGAGATGGGAAGTGAACAAGTTCAATTGCTTGTACATCATTAGTTCAGTAATAGTTTCCTTTAAAGGTGCCTTTAAGAAGCACTCAATTTAATGCCATATCAAGCTCTGTCTGTCAATGTGTCCTTGATCACATGAAAAATTGGGTTTCTTGCATACAGTGCACCAAACAAAAGGCAGTCCAGATTTCACATTTAAAAATGAATAGTGTGACAGCAGTAATCATTATCTTGTCTACATTGATCTGTGTGCTGGCAAAGACTTCCTATTAAGTCCTGAAGAGAGGTTGGCAGCTTCTATGGCTATGAAGCTCCCAGAGAGTGGGGCAATGAAGTAAGCTAAAAACTTGTTTTAAAAAAATTAAATGGTCTCTCGAAACCCTGTAGGGTTTTGTTGCTTGCTCTGGACATAAAATGTATTATGCCAGAGATTCATTCACATCCTCATACTGCACAAAGAGATGATGGCAGCATAGAAATAGAGGCCATAAGGAATTCAAAACACTACTGATCCAATTATTAATATTTTTATCTTCAGACAGGTTTGAACTATATATCTGCACAGTACATCACTAATGAAATGCAGCCTCCTCTGGGATGGAAGCTCTTAGTTAGCTGATGGGCACAGCATGCTGCCAGAAATAAAGGGGAGAGAAAATGTAGTTTTAGTATATCATGGAAAGCCCCTGCTGCTGAGGAAAGTGCAATGACATCTTTAGTAGCCAAGCCACACTCAAAGGAGGATAAATTGGGAGTAACTATCAGAAATTCAACGGAATAATGATAGTGGTGAGAAAAAATAATCAGACATCTATGTCCATCAAGAGCAAAGCCTCCTCTTCTGCCCACTTCCATTTCCTACTCTCAGTTCTCATTTGCTAATAAGAAAAAAGCAAATGAGCCCTTTCCAGACTGCAAAGTTATTCTATGTTAGCATCAAGTGATGGAACACAATGCAAAGATACTTAATCTAAGTAAAGAGGAATATTGCTAAATTCCCATACAATACAATGTAAACTTGCTGGTTTGGATCTGGAAGAAACACAATCACGCTGAATTAGTGCTGTGAACAAGTAAATAAACACCGAGCCTGGGAAAGGCTTATTAATTCGATTGCAGCACATGCTTACCAACTGTATTGTACCTGTACTTGAGCTGGCTCAGATTTACCTGGTTTATCTGTCTTAGTATCATCATATTGTTCCTCTTGGTTTCAGCTTTGCAATAGGCAGACAAATCTTTCACCTGCTTGCATTAATCTGTTACTAAATGTGTCTTTAAACAGTACTCCCTGTATTCACTGACAAAGCTAGTGCCAGCTAGTGCCGTGAAATGAGGTGAGAACACCCAGTTTCTCAGAGGAGAAATGGGGATTGGGACTCCTCAAGTATCTCAGTACCCAGCTTCTCCTCTGCTTTTGCCCTTAGAAACATGCTTGGCCCCCTTTAGGCTGGAAGGGACCTCTGGATGTCACCTGATCCAATTCTTCTGCTCAATCATGGCCATCTAGAGTTGGTTGCCCAGGACCATGTCCAGATGGCTTTTTAATACCCTCCCTTCATGTGTTTATATACATTAATAAGTTTCCTATGAGCCTTCTCCAGGCTGAGCATTCCCAGCTCTTTCAGTCTTTCCTCCTAGGAGAGATGCTTCACTCCCTTCGTCATCTTTGTGGCTTTTCCCTGGACTCTCTTCAGTACGTTCAAGTCTCTCTTGTACAGGGGAGCCCAGACCTGGCACAGCACTTCAGGTGTGTCCTCACCAGTGTTGAGTAGAGGCAAAGGATGCCCTTCCTTGATCTCCTGGCAATACTTTGCCTAATGCCGCTCAGGATGTCATCGGCTGCCTTTGCTGCGAGGACAAACTTCTGGCTCATAATAAATGTGGTGTTCACCAGTGGCCTCCCAGGCCACCCTTTCACATACCCACCAGCTGTTCCAGCTGCACATTTGTCAACAGTCACATGTACAAACCCACACTCACTTTGAGTGCTGGCACCACAGATGCACAGGCTTCTTGATCCCTGGTCCCATGCCAGTTCCTGGAACGCACACCTCTACACACCCCTGGAAATGGCCTCTGAGTTCTTAATTTGGGTTCCTGCCTGCATTTGTGCTTCTGTACTCCACTGGTTTTGTGGAAGTGGTCCTTTGATGGGTTGATGGCTCCTGGAACATCAGGCCTGGTATCAGCTAGGGCAGGGTGCTATTTGCCCCCTCCCTATGCCTACCCCTTTCTCCCCCCCCCCACCTCCTTGCGCTTCTCTGTGAAGATGAGGTCTTTATCACACAATCTGACACATTTGAACCCTCACTTTTCATTTTCAGATAGCATCTTCGAATTCTAGCCTGCTGTTCAAACTAAAGATCAAGAAAGAAATGCACAGGTAGTGGAAGCAGGGACAGGTATCCGGGGAAGGCTACAAGGATGTGTGTGCCTGGTTGTGTAGAGATGGAGTCAGGAAGGCCAAGGTGTGGCTTGAGCTAAACCTAGCAAGGGATGCAAGGAATAATGAGAAGGGCTTCTATAATTACGTCAGCCAGAGAAGGAAGGTCAAAGAAAGTGTACCCCTTTGGTGAACACAACTGACAAGCTGGTAACAACAGACAAGGAAAAGGCTGAGATACTGAATCATATTTTTTGTCTCAGCTTAAGTAGCAATCTTTTTTCCCACACCCCTCAAGTGAATGGACCTTAAGGCAGGGATTAGGGGTGCCAAAATGCTTTCCACTGCAAGAGAAGATCAGGTTCACGATCACCTGAGAAACCTCAACATACCAAGTCTATGGCACCTGATGACATGCATCCAATAACCCTGAGGAAATTGCCCGATGTAGTTGCCAAGCCACTCTCCATGATATTTGGAAAGGCATGGCAGTCAGGTAAAGTCCAAGGTGACTTGGAAAAGGGAAATTGCCCCAATTTTTAAAAAGCATAGAAAGGAGGACCCTGGGAACTACTGACCTCTCAGCCTTACCTCTGTGCTTGGGATGATGGTGGAACAGATCCTCCTAGAAGCTCTGCTAAGATACATAGAAGATATGGAGATGATTCAACACAGCCAGCATGGCTCCAGCAACACCAGTACCTGTCTACTTGACGTAGTGGCATTCTAAGATAAAGTGATTACATCAATGAATAACGGATGAGCTACACAAGCCATCCACCTGGAATTCTGTAAAGCCTTTAACATGGTCCCCCACAATATCTTTCTCTCTTTGAAGGGATATGGATTTGATGGGTGGATTGTTCAGTGGATGAGGAATTGGTTGGATGTTCATACCCACAGGTCAATGTTTCAATGTTCATATGGAGATCATTGATGAGTGGTGTCCCTCAGGGTCTGTGCTGGGACAAGCACTCTTTAATACCTTCATTAATCACATAAACAGTGGAAACAAGTACACATTTAGCAAGACTGAAGACAAAACTAAGCTGAGTGGTGTGATTGACATGCCTGAGGGGCAGGATGACATCCAGGGAGGCTGCACAAATTTGAGAAGTGGGCCCATGTGAAGTTCATGAGGTTCAATAAGGCCAAGTGCAAGGGCCTGCCCCTAGGTCTGGACAACTGCTGGTATTAGTACAAGCTGGTGGATGAAGGGATTGACAGCAGCCCTGCCAAGGACTTCAGGTGCTGGTGGATGGAAAGCTGGACATGACCCAGCAATGTGTGCTCACAACCCCAAAAGCCAACTGTATCCTGGGCTGCACCAAAAGAAGTGTGACCAGCAGGTTAAGGGGGGTGATTCTGCTCATCTACTCTGCTCTTGTGAGACCTAACCTGGAGCACAGCGCTCAGCAATGAAGTCCTCAGCACAGGAAAGACATGGACCTGTTCAAATTGGTCCAGAGGAGGGCTGCAAAAATGATCAGAGAGGCTCAAACACCTCTCCTATGAAGACAGACTGAGAGAATCAGGGTTGTTCAGCCTCAAGAAGAGAAGGGTCCAGGGGCATCTTACTGCAGCTTTTTAGTACATAAAGGGGCCCTATAACAAAGGTGAGCACAAACTTTTTAATAGGTTCTGTAGAACCTATTAAATCCATACAAGAACAAATGCTTTCAAATTAAAAAAGAGTCAATTCAGATTAGAAGGAAGATACTTTTTACAACTAGGGTGGTGAAATACTGGAACTTGTTGCTCAGAGAGATGGTAGATGTCCCATCCCTGGAAATATTATGCCTCTAAGCAACCTGCTTTAGTTGATGTCCCTGATCCTTGCAGGTAGGTTTGGACTAAATGTTTAAAGGTCACTTCCAACCCAAACCATGCTAAGACTTCATGATTCTAGGTTTGGGTTGCTTTTTTTTATTTTCTCATATGCTAACAGAAAATAGAATCCTCTTTACCTACAGAGGTAAGACTTGTTTAATAAGCACTCTATTGCCATCTTTACTGACTGAAATATAGCTTTTCTTTGACTATTTTGAAATTATTTGAGAAGTTAAAATGAGTAAGAGAAACAAAATCTCTTTCGATGTAAAATTCTTAAGGCAAATATCTTATGTTCATATAATGGAATTTGCATTTAAAAGCAGGTCTAGAAGTGCATGTTCTGATTTGATATACAACAATCTACAAGGAGCTAACATATAATTTCTTTGATGCACATGTTGCTCTACAAATAACTACTGCATCTGAGGTCATTAAAGAAACCTCAGATCAAGAGTCAGCTAAAACACCTCTGATTTTGCACTCAACATTATGAAATTTCATACTCTTTGAAGTCCTGCAGCAATGTAACAGAATTATTAGGAATACCTAGATAATTGAGAGAGAGAGGGATGTGGCTCATTTTTGAGGCAAACCATTATTATCTGAGAATAACTTTACACAAGATATGATACTTTAATTTATCCCTATTATGAAGAGAAATATATAAATAAATGACAAGTGAAAACTGGAAAGATAATACATCTAAAAAAGAGAACCCGCCCATTGCATTTTCCACATAGCTGGCTAAAAAGGATTCAATTGTGGTGCTACAAGTACAATCATAGAATCATAGAATAGTTAGGGTTGGAAGGGACCTTTAAGATCATCTAGTTCCAACACCCCTGTTGCACTTGGCATGGTTAAACTTCATGAGGTTGGCATTAGCCCACCTCACAAGTGTGTCAAGGTCCCTCTGGATGGCATTCCTTCCTTCCAACATATCAACTGAACCACACAGCTTGGTGTCATCAGCAAACTTGCTGAGGGTGCACTCAATCCCACTGTGATTGTCAGCAACAAAGATGTTAAACAGGACTGGTCCCAACACCGATCCCTGAGGGACACCACTCGTCACTGGCTTCTAGCCAGACACTGAGCCATTGACCACAACTCTTTGTGTGCAGCCATCCAGCCAGTTCTTCATCCACCAAGTGCCCCACCTATCAAACTGATATCTCTCCAATTTAGAGACAAGGATGTTGTGTGGGACAGTGTTGAACACTTTGCAGAAGTCCAGGTAGATGACGCCAACTGCTCTACCCTGTCCATCAGTTCCGTAGCTCCACCATAGAAGGCCACCAAATTGGTCAGGCTGGATTTCCCCCTAGTGAAGCCATTCTGCCTGTCACCNGGTAGATGACGCCAACTGCTCTACCCTGTCCATCAGTTCCGTAGCTCCACCATAGAAGGCCACCAAATTGGTCAGGCTGGATTTCCCCCTAGTGAAGCCATTCTGGCTGTCACCAAGCACCTGGTTGTTTTTCATGTGCCTTAGCATGCCTTGCAGGAGAATCTGCTGCAAGATTTTGGCAGGCATAGAAGTGAGACTGACTGGTCTGTAATTCCCTGGGTCACCCATTTCCCCTTCTTGAAAATGAGGGTTATATTTCCCCTTTTCCTGTCTTCAGGAACTTCACCTGATTGCCATGATCTCTCAAATATGATGGACAGTGGCTTAGCAACTTCACTTGCCAGCTCCTTCAGGACCCACCGATGGATTTCATCAGGTCCCATGGACTTGTGCACATTCAGGTTCTTAAGATTGTCTCAAACCAGATCTTCTCCTACAGTGGGCCCAAGGTCTTCATTCTCACAGTCCCTGCTTCTGCCTTCCAAGACTTGGGTGGTGCAGGCAGAGCTTTTGCCATTGAAGACTGAGGCAAAGAAGTTGTTCAGAACCTCAGCCTTCTCCAAATCCTGCGTAGCCAGTTCTGCTAATAGCTTCTGGAGGAGGCCTGCATTGTCCCTAGTCTGTCTTTTATTCGCTACATACCTATAAATGTCCTTCCCATTATCCTTAACATCGCTAGCTAAGTTTAATTCTAATTGGGCCTTAGCTTTCTTAACCTGGTCCCTAGCTTCCCGGACAACATCCCTGTATTCATCCCAGGCCGCCAGTCCTTGCTTCCACATTTTATAAGCCTCTTTCTTCCTTCGAATCTTCTTCAGTAACTCCTTATCCATCCAAGGAGGTCTCCTGGCCATCCTGCTGCACTTCCTTCTAGTTGGGATGCAACATTCCTGAGCTCGTAGCAGGTGATCCTTGAATATCATCCAGCAGTTGTGGGTCCCCCTGCCCTCTAAGGCTATATCCCATGGAACCTTCCTAAGCAGGTTCCTGAGGAGGCCAAAGTCTGCTCTGTTGAAGTGCAGGGCAGTGAGTTTGCTGCACGCTCTTCTCACTGTCCTGAGGATCTCGAATTCTACCATCTCATGATCACTGCATCCAAGGCTGCCCTGGAGCATCACATTTCCAACGAGCCCTTCCCTGTTGGTGAGCACAAGGTCAAGAAGGGCACCTCTCCTTGTTGGCTCCTTTATTACTTGCAGAAGGAAGTTGTCTTCCACACAATCAAGGAACCTCCTGGATCGCTTGTGCCAGGCCGTGCCGTTGCTCCAACAGATGTCTGGGTGGTTGAAGTCCCTCATGAGAACAAGGGCCTGCAAGCTTGAGGCTTCTCCTATTTCTGTGTGGAGCGCTTCATCCACAGAGTCCTCTTTTTCAGGTTGTCTGTAACAGATCCCCACAGTTATGTCTGCCATTGCTGTTCTCCCTTTAACCCTGAGCCACAAACTCTCTGTTAACTGCTCACCTGTCCCCAGAGATGGTTCCATAGTCTCCAGCCTATCTCTAACATAAAGGGCAACTCCCCCTCCCTGCCTACCAGGCCTGTCTTTCCTAAAAAGCCTGTAACCTTCCATTCCAACACTCCAATCATAGGAGCCATCCCACCATGTTTCTAAACAACATAGTTCCACTGAGACTTCTACACACATCCAAAACCAATTTTAAACTTCATAAAGTTAAAATACCCAAGATCTGTTCTCCACAAGAGAAGCTTTCCTTTAATTTTTATGAAGATTCAATTTATGAGTATTTAAAAATAAAAGTAATTGTATTTCATTTATCATGTTTGTTTATGGAAGCTCAGAAAGTAAATAAGAAACTTAATCAAAATCTGAAAAAACATGTTTCTTGTCCTTATAAATAACATGAAGCTTCACAAGATAGCATATTGCCATCTTAGGCCCATTTTATCAACATATTCTTCTAGGGATTTAGGGTGTGATCTAAAGCATATTAATGTTAATTAGAGTCTTTCTGTTGAGATGGGCTGACATGAATTTCCTATATCTCTTTATTTATGAATTCATAAGAAATGAAATTCTTGTAATGATATGGTGCTATGTTCTATTATGCTACGCTATGTTATATGTTATGTTTTATGTTATATGTTATGTTATAGGTGATATATTATTTTTATTATTTACATCACATTACATTACATTACATTACAAAATTTTCTACTTGTAATCTGACTCTTCCATGTTTTATTTTAACATCTTTTTTNGGCCTGGCACAAGCGATCCAGGAGGTTCCTTGGTTGTGTGGAAGACAACTTCCTTCTGCAAGTAATAAAGGAGCCAACAAGGAGAGGTGCCCTTCTTGACCTTGTGCTCACCAACAGGGAAGGGCTCATTGGAAATGTGATGCTCCAGGGCAGCCTTGGATGCAGTGATCATGAGATGGTAGAATTCGAGATCCTCAGGACAGTGAGAAGAGCGTGCAGCAAACTCACTGCCCTGCACTTCAACAGAGCAGACTTTGGCCTCCTCAGGAACCTGCTTAGGAAGGTTCCATGGGATATAGCCTTAGAGGGCAGGGGGACCCACAACTGCTGGATGATATTCAAGGATCACCTGCTACGAGCTCAGGAATGTTGCATCCCAACTAGAAGGAAGTGCAGCAGGATGGCCAGGAGACCTCCTTGGATGGATAAGGAGTTACTGAAGAAGATTCGAAGGAAGAGAGAGGCTTATAAAATGTGGAAGCAAGGACAGGTGGCCTGGGATGAATACAGGAAGCTAGGGACCAGGTTAAGAAAGCTAAGGCCCAATTAGAATTAAACTTAGCTAGCGATGTTAAGGATAATGGGAAGGACATTTATAGGTATGTAGCGAATAAAAGACAGACTAGAGACAATGCAGGCCTCCTCCAGAAGCTATTAGCAGAACTGGCTACGCAGGATTTGGAGAAGGCTGAGGTTCTTAATGAATTCTTTGCCTTGGTCTTCAATGGCAAAAGCTTTGACCGCACCACCCAAGTCTTGGAAGGCAGAAGCAGGGACTGTGAGAATGAAGACCTTGGGCCTACTGTAGGAGAGGATCTGGTTTGAGACCATAGAATCATAGAATAATTAGGGTTGAAAAGGACCTTAAGATCATCTAATTCCAACCCCCCTGCCATAAGCAGGGACACCTCACTAACAATGTCACCCAAGGCCTTGAATATTGCCAGGGATGGAGCATTCGCAACCACCCTGGGCAACCCATTCCAGCATCTCATCACCCTAACAGGAAAGAATTTCTTCCTTATATCCAATCTAAACCTCTCCTGTTTAAGTTCGAACCCATTACCCCTTGTCCTGTCACTACAGTCCCTAATGAAGAGTCCCTCCCCAGCATCCCTATAGGCCCCCTTCAGATACTGGAAGGCTGCTCTGAGGTCCCAAAGCCTTCTCTTCTCCAGACTGAACAGCCCCAACTTTCCCAGCCTATCTTCGTATGGGAAAACCTGAATATACAAAAGTCCATGACACCTGATGAAATTCATCTGCGGGTCTTGACAGAGCTGGCAAATAAATTTAAAAAATCATGGCAGTCAGGTGAAGTTCCTGAAGACTGGAGAAGGGGAAATATAACCCCCATTTTCAAGAAGGGGAAAATGGGTGACCCAGAGAATTACAGACCAGTCTCACCTCTGTGCCTGCCAAAATCTTGCAGCAGATTCTTCTGGAAGGTATGCTAAGGCACATGGAAAACAACCAGGTGCTTGGTGGCAGCCAGCATGGCTTCACTAGGGGGACGTCCTGCCTGACCAATTTGGTGGCCTGCTACGATGGGTCTACAGAACTGATGGACAGGGGTAGAGCAGTTGGCATCATCTACCTGGACTTGTGCAAAGTGTTCGACACTGTCCCACACGACATCCNGGGTAGAGCAGTTGGCATCATCTACCTGGACTTGTGCAAAGTGTTTGACACTGTCCCACACGACATCCTTGTCTCTAAATTGGAGAGACATCAATTTGATAGGTGGGGCACTTGGTGGATAAAGAACAGGCTGGATGGCCGCACACAAATGGTTTCTGGCTCAATGTCAGGCTGGAGAACAGCAACGACCAGTGTCCCTCAGGGATCGGTGTTGGGACAGATCTTGTTCAACATTGTTATTGCTGACATGGACAGTGGGATGGAGTATGCCCTCAACAAGTTTGCCAATGACACCAAGCTGTGTGGTTTGGTAGATACNTGTTCAACATTGTTATTGCTGACATGGACAGTGGGATGGAGTGTGCCCTCAACAAGTTTGCCGATGACACCAAGCTGTGTGGTTCGCTAGATACTCAGGAGGGAAGGAATGCCATCCAGAGGGACCTTGACAAACTTGTGAGGTGGGCTGATGCCAATCTCATGAAGTTCAACCATACCAAGTGCAAGGTGCTACACCTGGGTCAGAGCAATCCCAGGCACAGCTACAGGTTGGGCAAAGAAGAGATTGAGAGCAGCCCTGCAGAGAAGGACTTGGGGGTGGTGGTTGATAAGAAAATNTCAGAGCAATCCCAGGCACAGCTACAGGTTGGGCAAAGAAGAGATTGAGAGCAGCCCTGCAGAGAAGGACTTGGGGGTGGTGTTTGATAAGAAAATGAACATGAACCAGCTTTAGTGTGTGCTCGCAGCCCAGAAAACCAACCGTATCCTGGGCTGCATCAAAAGGAGCGTGACCAGCAGATCGAAGGATGTGATCCTGCTCCTCTACTCTGTTCTTGTGAGACCTCACTTGGAGTATTATGTGCAGTTCTGGTGTCTTCAACATAAAAAGGACATAAAAGGAGCTGTTGGAACAAATCCAGAGGGCCACGAGGGACTGGAGCACCTCCTGTAGGAAGACAGGCTGAGAAAGTTGGGGCTGTTCAGCCTGGAGAAGAGAAGGCTGTGTGGAGACCTCCTAGCAGCCTTCCAGTATCTGAAGGGGGCCTATAGGGATGCTGGGGAGGAACTCTTCATTAGGGACTGTAGTGACAGGACAAGGGGTAACGGGTTCAAACTTAAACGGTGGAAGTTTAGATTGGATATAAGGAGGAAGTTCTTTTCTGCAAAAGGGTGGTGAGGCACTGGGATTGGTTGCCCAGAGAGGTTGTGAGTGCTCCATCCCTGGCAGTGTTCAAGGCCAGGTTAGATGAAGCCTTGGGTGACCTGGTTTAGTGTGGGGTGTCCCTGCTTATGGCAGGGGGGTTGGAACTGGGTAATCTTAAGGTCCTTTCCAACCCTAACTATTCTATGATTCTATGATTCTATAATTCTATGATTCTATATTGAGGGGGAAAAAGATGAGTGCATAATGAGGGGGAAAATGTCTTTCCACCTAGGTAGAATTTAAATTTCTGTTTACAGGAAGTATTCGGAACCAGAAGGATGGAATGTGCATTGATATGCACACATTACAAATTTGGCAAGCCACTGGATAAGGCTGTTTTGGGGTTAGTCTTTCATTTATTATAAGTGAAAATAGTTCTTCTATTGTGGGAGAGATGCAGCTTAGGAAAGGATGACATGCCCTGGTCTGATGGTAGAACGGTAATTTTTTCCAGCCCTGCCTGCTTAGTTTGAACCAGTGTAAGAGTGACCAAGCGCATAGTTTATCTGGCAGGTCTGAGGAAACAGGACCCTCTATTGTGGTATTGAGCTTGTACTGAGGGATCGACCATGACAAGAATCTTTTGACAGTACTGCTATTCACTTGGCTTAATTGCAGCATGGACAATGTATCAGACCACAGAATAAATAATACCAAAACCAAAGCTGCTGAAAGTTTCTTTATTATTAGAAAAATAAAAGTCCTCTACAACAACGTCATTTTACTTAAAGTCCTACATTGTGTGGGTGCTCCTAGTGGCTTATCTAGCTGATTGTTGACCTCTTCTCTGTCTTCCTTATTCATACACACAAATATATGCATTTATGTGAGAAAACAAATAGATAAAGGAAATGAAGGAGAAAAATTCACATTCCAGAAATTACTGAAGTTTTGGTTTTTTTTTGGTTTTTTTTAATACGTTGGCATGCTTTGTGAAATAGATGCATTGACTTAAAGATGTAAGGCTTTTTTTTTTTTTTAATTTTATTTTATTTTGACTTTTGAAAGCTGAGGCTTTGGAACAATGGACATGTCTGTCTGTTGCTCCCTTGCTGGTTCTTTAAATCTGTTTTTCAGAAGAGAGCATAAGCAGGAGCCACACAGGGCTTGTTCTGCTGTTTTGTGTTAGGCTGAATTTCACCACAGGAGATTTTTATCAGTGTAACAAAACTAAGGGTAAAAAAACCCAACACAATTCATGGATGAGAAGGAAAGAGAGGAAGAACTTTACCTAGCCACCAGTAGTCTACAGTCATGCTGTCATATGTGAGGTAGAAAAGGTGATTATAAACCTACCTTTTAGCATTCTGAAGTAGGAGAAAATTCACCAATGTTTATACAAAAAGGAGTTACTGTCTTAATTGAAATAAGTTAACTACAAGTTAGTAATGTTAACTTCTAAGGGTTTGTTTTGTCTTGTTTTGTTTTTATTCAGCCATGTTAGACAGCAGACTCATTATACTAGGATAATCGATTAGATTTCTACTGTCTGACACCCCACATTCATTTTTTAACGTGACTTCCAGATGGAGGTATCTTTTCATGCACAATCCATTGCTTCCTACTGGCAACAGAAGAGGGCCCTGAGCTACGTCCTGCATCCTCTCTCACTCTGGCTCTGGTGCTCATTAGACCCTTTTGGGCCAATTCAGTTCAGTAAGCCAATAAGCGAGCTTTTCCTCCAGAGTTTATTATTAGAACTGGTGCAAGGTGCAAATTATGAGGAGTATGTGCTTGCAAGAAAGGTGAGATAAGGGAACAGAAGAGACCCTTGTCAGAAGCAATTATATTAGCTCAACTTTTCTTGTTGAAACCATGTCCACAAACAGGGACACAGCACCCTCCCCTTCCCTGTCCACTTTTGTGACGTATGGACATGTTGCATCATATCACACAAAAAGCTGGTCCAGTCATATTTAACAACAGTGTGTGTGTCAAGGGTTTCCTACAAATCATTACTGGTTTTCTTGTTCATGACAATAGATACTGACTCTTCTTGAAGCGTGAGTGGCAGAAAATTATCTAACTACCAAAAAACTTCATGTGAAGCACAGAACCATTAGCAACTTGCTTTCCAACAGTCATAGGGAATAAGAAAAAAAGGTCTGAAGATTTGACACTTAAACAGCACTTTTCCCACAGTGGATATCTGACTTCCATGAATGCAGACTTAAAATCAGTAGAATTAAATGGTAAGTAGTGCAGGAGCTCTGATGTCAGAGCAACATGTTTGATCAATGAAAAAAGTGTAAGTGGACCATTTAAAAATATATTTGCAGTCACAGCACTGTCAAACTTCTAGAAGAGAGTAGGAAAACTGCTGAAGAATAAAAAGAAACAAGATAATGTGGGAGATTAACTGCTAAGCAGTATGATTAGGGAAGATAAAAATACAGGTTGGGATTTGCAAATTTACCTTATTGAAGAAGATAGATTAAACAAAATGTTTTACAAACTGCACTATGTAATTCCGAAGTTCCTACTTACTTTTCCTCCCATACTAGACCTCTTATCAAAAAATAAATGGAACAAGATAAATTTACAGCACAACTTTGATAAACCGTAGGAACTGTGACTTCTTTGCATATCTTTTGGGCAGGAATCCAGACCAAACTGATAACCTAAGGTTACAGGTCCTACATCTGGGTCAGAGCAATCCCAGGCACAGCTACAGGTTGGGCAAAGAAGAGAAGCAGCCCTGNCCAGACCAAACTGATAACCTAAGGTTACAGGTCCTACATCTGGGTCAGAGCAATCCCAGGCACAGCTACAGGTTGGGCAAAGAAGAGATTGAGAGCAGCCCTGCAGAGAGGGACTTGTGGGTGGTGGTTGATAAGAAAATGAACATGAACCAGCTTTAGTGTGTGCTCACAGCCCAGAAAACCAACTGTATCCTGGGCTGCATCAAAAGGAGCGTGACCAGAAGGTCAAAGGATGTGATCCTGCCCCTCTACTCTGCTCTCGTCAGACCTCACTTGGAGTATTGTGTGCAGTTCTGG
>NDXB01004149.1:0-19937 GCA_002631895.1 Agapornis roseicollis | reverse complement strand
CCCCCACTAAAAAAAAAAAAAAAAAAAAAAAAAAAAAAACAAACCAAAACAAAACAAAAAACCCAGAAACCAAACCAAACCAAACCCAACCTTGTTCACACTGAAAAGAACAAGTAAGTGTGCTGATTACTGGTTGTGTAATTTTCATTTTTGTTGTGAAAAGCTACAGGGAAGTGTTGCAGCAATAGTATGCAAACCTGGTGTTCAGATGCCCTTTGGTGCCTACATACAGTATGTCTGCATGGCAGCCAGGTGTGACTGCAGCATGTATAGCTGTACAAAAAGTGGCAGCAAGCTAGATATTTTGCTACCAATAGAGAGAATTAGCAGTCATAGGTTTGTGTGTGTCAGGCTTGTAGTTAGCCTGTGCTAGAAGCCCTTGGTACTGACACTGCTGCTGCTACTAGCTTTAAAGTAGGCAAAGCTTTTCCTACTCTTTATGTTCCCACACTTCTGATTTAGATCATGGGTATATATACAATGCATGGTGTCTGCGTGTGTACAAATGTATGCATGATGTCAGTGTCAGTTCCAAGAACTCCAGTCTGGTTGACTTTCACAGCTGCTAACCTGGTAATGTTACAAAATGGTAATGACTACAGAATTGAAAATGCTGGCTGAATTTCTGGGCATCTTGATTCCTGTTCTTCTGTAGTGTGTCTTTAGATGGTTATTTGTTTACTCCTTAGCACTTTCAGAACTCCTTGTGGATCATTATGCAAGCTAATGGTGGACCTCTTAAGTAAATTTACAAGTTACTAGGTGGACCTCTTAAATAAATTTTAAAAGAATCATCAAAACATTTATTTATTAAGTAGTTGAAGCAGAAAATACTGAAAGTAGAGAGAATGTTCTGGATTGCACTGGAACTTCAAAAGACTAAAACCATTTGTGGGTTCCAGATAAACTCTGCTGTATGTAATGGAATAAAAAAGCCACAGACTAGATGGGGTAGAGGAGCTAGAAAATGAAATTCCTGATAGCAGCAAAATGAGGTCACTGTTGCAGCAATAGAAGTAGAGCCCTGGGGGAGGAAGGCAGGTGTGCAGATGGTGAGGCTTCTCCTACCAGAGCACTGATGAACTCCAAAGGAATTGTGTCCTAGGCAACTTGGGGACAAGCAATGACAGGTGTGCTGGAGCCCTGCATTACAGTGACAGTGACTGACTAATCCATTCAATGTAGGACCTTCTTTTCACACTGATTTTTTTTTTTTTCCAGGGAACTAGGACTGTAAGGCATAGCGATTGCCACCCACTCAGTGTGTCTCTTTCCGTGAGGGTAAACAAATCCAGAAAGTAGTCCCTCATCTACTCAGGATCCAGGTTAACTGAGGCAGCAATGGTAGCACCTCCTTTTATCTTATATTCTGCATGAATGAGATTGACCTCCTATCACCATAAGGTTGACAAATCTTCTAGGCCATTGGCACCTTCACTGAGAGCTCAAGTTCAATTCCTCTGAAGCCAAAAATGTAATAGGCAGGGGAAAAAAAAACAAACCAAACCCTAGATGAAAGTTTGATCTGTCCTTGTGGTTAGGGCATTTTGCTGAGTATGAAGATGGGAAGGAACGAATCTCTTTTTTTTTCTCTCTGCTCCAAAGACTGCTCTCTTTTGCTAGGCAAAAGGAGGTGTGTTTAATTTGCACAGAGCTGAGTGTAGAAGCTCTGTTCTGCTTGTACCAGCTGAGGAGGGATGGAGACTGCTCTTGAAAAGAAAACAGAATGATTTGTTGGTTAGAGCATTCTATGCAACAACTGGGGTTCCTTCAGTCCTCTTTAGAGAAAGATTTTGTTTCTTGAATGGGCTTTAGATGTTGTTGCTGTCCTCTGCTTTGACTTCCTGTATGTCTTACAGTTAACACATTCTCATGCCAAACTGTGCTTGCAGGGGAACAAGAGGTGGGATGAGGCTAGTCATCCAAATTAGGATATTCTGCACGTTGTCACTTTGCTCAGGCCAGGCTAGAGTGTAGTAGATTAGTAGATATGTCAGCTATGTTTTGAAACATTTTATTGTGTCATGTGAAGAGATAGGGTAGCATATACAGAAAACTACAGGAATCTGAGGCACAGCAAAATGCAGACATTAAATTAACTACTATCAGTAGTGGTTCAAAAGTTTTACCCTCAGGAATCATGTTCAGAAAGTGCATTGAAGCAGATGAAAACTTCAGTGCCAACTACATGCTTTCTCCTCTGCCATGCAAAGTGTTCTAAATTAGACTAGTATATATTCTGCCCCTCTACTCTGCTCTGGTGAAGCCCCACTGGAGTACTGCATCCAGCTCTGGAGTCTTCAGCACAGGAAAGACATAGACCTGTTGGAGAGGGTCCAGATGAGGGCCACAGAAATGATCAGAGGGATGGAACATCTCTTCTAGGAGGAATGGCTGAGAGAGCTGGGCTTTTTCAGCCTGGAGAAGACTCCAGAGAGACCTTATTGTGGCCTTTCAGTGCTTAAAAGAGGCCTAAAAGAAAGATGGGAAGAAAGATGGAGACAGAATTTTTAGCAGGGCCTGTTGTGACAGGATGAGGGGTGATGGTTTTAAACTAAAAGAGGAGAGATTTAGGCTAGATGTGAGGAAGAAATTCTTTGAAATGAGGGTGGTAAAATACTGGCACAGGTTGGCCAGAGAGGTGGTGGATGTGCCATCCCTGGAGACATTCAAGGCCAGGCTGGATGTGGTTCTGGGCAAGCTCATCTAGTTGAAATTGTCCCTGCTCATTGCTGGGGATTGGACTAGATGACCTTTGAAGGGCCCTTCCAACCCAAACTATTCTATGATTCTGTGTTTCTATGATTCTGTAATGAAAGAAAGAGCTTTTCTGGGATGTTGTATGTGAGCAATACTTTGAACTGTCCTACTGTAACTCGGCTTCCTTTCTTGGCTTTTCCTGAATTAAATATTTTTCTTAATTTCCCACAGTAGAGATAGTGGGATGGGTTAGCCATACATAATTAAGTGCTTCTATTCAGTGGTAGCAAGAATGGAAGTACACCACAAGAAGTCAGGGTTGTAGGTAGCACCCTCACCATAAAGTTAGCATAACCGTTTTTATTGCTCGTGCATGTCTGCAGGTGGCATAATAGTAATGTGTTCAAATGGTTTCACATACCTGGCAGATGTATGATCCACATCCTAGGAACAAAGCTTAGGTTTGATTTTTATTCTGAGCCACCTCCAAAGACTTGCATTTGACTGGAGACAATTCAAAGAAAGATTTATTTAACAGGGAAATCAAGGTGGAGAGTAAGAACACGATCTATTATAACAAGGCAAACGTTAGCCAGAAAGTCTTCAGGTTATAAGCCTTGAGCAGGTAATGGACATGTCAGTCTTTTCTCTAACCTACTCATCTTTACTGAACCACAGAAACAACTTAAACAGAGCAAAGATTTTATGGGAACTGATCTAGTGATCACCATTCACGCATGGTGAAAAAATTATTTCCTCTTATCAAGTCAAACAGTCTGCCCTTGCTTCATAGTAATGTAATGCATAAAGTATCCTTCCTTTTTGTCATAAAAACAGGAATTATATCATACACTTGGTTTGTGCAGATCTGCAGTAGCTCCCTTGTCTCTACACTCAACTTTAATGCTCTAATTAGCAGAAAATTTTAGAGGGTATAGAAAAGCACAAACCTTTCAATGCTAAGTGATGGCTTTGGCTTTTGTCAGAGTAGGAGCTTCAAGAACACATGTAGGAGCTTCACAAATCCAGTAAAACAGTTTAACATGCCAGTAGGAGAATTTTTTTCCCAACACAAGTCCCACAGACATTCATTCTGACATGAACCATGAATTTATTCTGTATTAATTCTAATTCCAGTTAGTGCAACAGCAAATAGTGTATCATTCATGAAAAATGTGTCAGATCTTTTCATTCATTTTTATCCATCGAAGTTCCTTGTTTCTCTAACAGAGCAAGGTAGAAGGTGCTCAAATTGTTTATGTTTTGATCTAGAATGTAATTCCTTCTGATTCTAAATAGCTTATTTTTGTATCTTCAGTGGAAGCTGCTTTGTTTCTTGTCTTATGGAAGCTAGATGAGTGACACTTGGCTGTCCTCCTGACACTGACTGTTGTAGGGATGTTTCTATCTGCTCTTACATTTTTGAGCTGGGACATGTCTAATGGCCAGAGCAGAAAGCATTTCAAGAAGCTGTTAGCTGTTGCTAAGTAATTCTGTCCCAAAAAAGACATAACCCTGTCAGCCTTGTTCTGATCCTGAGCTAAGGAGCTTCACTCCAAGGGCTAATGAGATTAGGTATGGCAGCCTACCAATATGTACAAGGTTTTGAGCTTCACTATTACAGTGCCCTACCCAGCATACAAAGAATATTTTTCTCTCTCATATGTAATCACAGGCATAATTAAAAAACTGTTCTATGCGATTCCACTTCTGAGTCCTTGCTGATGAAGTTTGTTTGTCTCTTTTTCTTTTTTGCTTGGCTCAGAAGATGAAGACTATACAGTTGTCTGTTCCTGGGTGCCAGTCTGAGGAGGACATCCTGTCCAAATTCATACTAATGGTCTCAAAGTGGCATGGGCCCAGCCCTATCCATACTGTGTACATGGAGTGTCCTCAGACAGCATAGCTATCCCACCAGGCTCTCACGGTACTTGTCCTGCTCCTAATTTCTCTGTTACCAACTGGCAGCCTTTAGAAGAGAACCCTCACATGTAAAAGGGGATAGATGTCAGTTGTAGGATGAATACAGTTCTACTCACATTGCTTGGCCAAAACTTTTCTGTGGCACTTATTAGCAAGCATGTAGTGGATCCAGTCCTCTGTCCTGCGCTGTGTTGTGTAGCCTGGTTGGCACACAGAGACTTCATTTGGTAGAGTGCTTCTGGGGTGGCAAGAAGGAAGAAGGCATTATTTAGCTGTCTTTGGAGTGACTAATGGAAAAAGAGTACTGCAAAGACTGGGTGAAGATGTGGCTGTCTCCAGCATGTGTACTGACTGGGGGTTTTCAAGGTGACAGCCTTTGTGACATGTTGGAAGCTGCAATAGGGCAGTGAAAATGCAACAGTTATTCCTCTAGTATAGTCATCAACACTGCAAATTCCCTATTGCAAAACTATTAGGGGGATAAGTTGGAGTACAAAGGTATTCAGCTTTGCTCCCTTTTTGTCCTCTCCCTTTCATTGCAGTGCTATGCAATAGGAGCAACAGATGCTTACTCCGGCGCAAAAAAAGCTGTTTATCTGGGATAATTTGGTGCTGTAGCTAATAAGCTGCTCAGTACATTCTCAGTACCAGACAATGCCACAGTTCTGTGACTATGCTGCAGACTGTGCTGCACTTGGAGCTGACTCATTTTCTCAAGTCAAACTGTCCTCATGCTCCTCTTCAGGATGCTTTGACTCGTACCTGTCCAATACAGAATGTATAAATAGTCCTAGGAGAACCCAGAATCAAATCAGTCCTGCTGAAGTGTTTCTTCCACTGAGCTACTCTCTTTTTCTTGTTTTCTTCTGTGGAATATTAGCCTATGGTGGAAGAAGGAAGGAAGGGAGGCCCTTAATTGCCTTGTTTGGACAAAGACTTTAATTACAATGACTATTTTGGAGGCGCCTTACAGAAGCTGAATACCTAGAAGTATCATTGTACTTAAGGAGAGGCATATATCTAACTACAAACATTGAACAAGCAAAAAAAAAAAAAAAAAAAAAAAAAAAATTAAAAAAAAAAAAAAAAAAAAAAAAAAAAAAACAGATTTATAAACTAATTTATAGAAAACACAAAAAATATGGCAATACCTCACTATTAAAATAAGAGATATTTCTTAGAGCTAATATCAGATAAGAAATAAATCAGCCTACATTTGACCCAGGCTTATCAGCAGTAGTTATTGGATATTCAATTCAAACATTACCTTGTTAGCAAACAAAAATATTCTCATCATCCTCTAGTGCCTTATGAACCAGGTAGCATTTATCAATTTGAAATATCATACTAACATGAGAAACAGATTTTTGTTTGTTTGTTTGTTTTTGCATAACTGCAAACTGGTGCTGCAGTCAGCTTTTCCCCTTAAGAATAATGGTAAGATACAGAACTGACCTTGAAATATTTTCTGTATTTATTTCAGTTGATTTTTTTTTATCTTTTACCAGCAGACTATTTGTCATGTAAAGATCTTCAGACAGATTTTGAGCCCTCTGAATAGTGTCTCTCAGAAGCCCTTTTCCTGCAGAGGGTGGTTCTTTCAGCCTTCTTCACCCTATCACATGGCCCTCAGCTGTGAAGGGGCCTGTAAGAACATGGCCCTCAGCTCTGATACTAAACTGATTTATAGTTAACATTGCCAAGCTTCTTGCTTGTCAAGCAGTTTCTTGCAACAGTAATATTGTATGTTTGCTTTTATAAACTTTAAAAAACTTCTATAAACTTTCATAAACAACTGTAGTTGTTACAATACCAACAGAAATTGTTTAAATAAACACTGTAAAAAAACCATCTGAGGTGACTAACCCTATACATAGATTTTGCCACCTTCTCATCTACATTGCTACATAAACATCTGATTTTCTGCATCTGTATACAAAATATATTTTAATAACTCTAGATAATGCTATACGACTGGTTAAAATTTTTAGTTAATAAGTTAAGTGTTGTAATTGCTCTAGCTTACTTTTCTGATTTTTGTCTGGCTTAAACCAGAACAGGTTTGAAAAGTTGTACAGCAGCCCTTTGAACCAGTAAAACACTCAGTACAAGTGGAGTCAGCAAGACAGGCGAAAGTCAGGTCTGTTCTATTTTGTGTGTTGTTTACCAGACTGCCTGCACTGATTGGCAAATTCATTATACATTAACTTTAGATTCTGCTTGTCCTCTGAAGAGTGAGCGTGGGCTGTGTGGCAGAGCAAGATGTTATTTTTTATATTCTCTGACCTATACACATTAGATACAGTCACTGTTTCTAATCATAGAATCATAGAATTACTGGGGTCAGAAAAGACCTTGAAGATCACCCAACCATAAATGTAACACTGCCAAGTTGACCACAGAACTGTGTCCCTAAGTGCCACATCTACACGAGTTTTAAATGCCTCCAGGGATGGTGACTCAACCACTTCCCTGGGCAGCCTGTTCCAGTGCTTGACAACCTTCTCAGTGAAGAAATTTTTCCTAATATCCAGTCTGAAACTCCCCTCGTACAATTTGAGGCCATTTCCTCTTGTCCTATCACTCACTACTTGGGAGAAGAGACTGACAGCCACCTCACACTCCATGATATTGACACCCACACTCCTCCTTTCAGGTAGTTGTAGACAGCAACAAGGTCCCCCAGAACCATCTCCAGACTTAACACCCCCAGTTCCCTCAGCCGTTCCTTATCACACTGGTGCTTCAGACCCTTCACCAGCTCCACTGCCCTTCTCTGGACCCGCTCCAGCACCTCAGTATCTCTCTTGTAGTGAGGGCCCAGAACTGAACACAGGATTTGAGGTGCAGCCTCACCAGTGCCCAGTACAGGAGGATGATCACTGCCCTGACCCTGCTGGCCACACTATTGCTGATACAGGCAGGATGCTGTTGGCCTTCTTGGCTGCCTGGGCACAAGCTGGCTCACATTCAGCAGCCATCTGTCAGCACCTCCATGTCTTTTTCCACCAAGCAGCTTTCCAGCCACTCTTCCCCAAGCCTGGAGCATTACATGGGGTTGTTGTGTCTCAAGTACAGGATTTGGCACTTTGCCTTGTTGAACCTCATACTGCTTTCCATAGCCCATAGATCCAGCCAGTCCAGGTCCCTCTACAGAGCCTCTCTATATTTCAGCAGACCAACACTCCCACCCAGCTTGGTGTCATCAGCAAATTTACCGAGTACACCCAGTGGTACTTCTGCTGGTTTTTTCCTTTCTGTTTTTTCATTACAATTTTGTGGGGGTTGTTTTGTTTTTTGAACATTGTGCTGTTGGAGCAGAAGCAGATCAGATTACAGCAATAAGCACTCTTTGGAAAATCACTATATCTTTGAAATTGTTTTCTATGGTTACTTTGTAGTTTTAGTGTCTTCCCTCATTTACTACTTTATCATTACAGTCTGCGTGCCAAGGGCTATATAATACCCAGCTCTGCATCTGTGAATAGGAATTACATAATTAAAAGCCAGGCAGCAGCATATCCTATCTATGCATTCACAGCTGCTGTAGCTCCTTGATTTCTCAGCTGAAGTCTGTATGCATTTGCTGCTTAGAAATCTCAACATGGCAGGTTTGCTGTGACACAGCTTATTTGTGTGGCACTTTGGGCAGTGTCCATTCAGTATAAATGCAGTACTTTCCGATGTGCTGTTTTGATCTGCTTATGCCTGAAAGATAATTTGTCCAGGTTTTCTGGGCATCTGCAGCTTATGCTCCAACCAGGCAGTCTGATCTCCCATCCAGAAGACCAAAATCCACTATTGTTTCTAGGCATAGCTTCCAAGCAAGAAAAATCCTACATACAAAAACATTGAAAGTGTGGTAGACCTAGATGCACTTTTCTGTTTCCTAGTTTCTTAGGTGGGTAAAAGAACATCAGATAGCAGTGTTACTTTTCTCCCTTTTAAAGTATTTAAAGTTTTCTCTTTGGCCTAAAATTTGTTTACAGGAAAAGCTGTTTCAGGCAACTTCTTTCATAGATAGGGACTTTCCCTTGCCACCACAGCACAGCTATACTACCTGACTTTCTGCAAGTGAATATTCTGCTGTGGAACTGGTAATTGTAAGTGGAGGATGTGAACAAGTGTTTCGCTGGACTGTGGCCAGGACTTTTGGAGCATTTCGGGACTCAGTCCTTGTTCTCTTTGGCTTGATATTTTGTCAAATTGTTCATCAGGTTTGTAATACAACTGAGTTGCTCCATAAGACGTAACTAGTAATTGTCTGATACATTTAAGAGCTGATCAAAAACTTGTGGAAACATGCCCAATTTTCAAATTACCTTTTTAAACAAATGAGATTAATGTGGTTTAGACCCCTTGTAGTCATCTTAAACATAGTGTGATTAGTTTAGTTTTATTGATGGGAAAATAAAATTTCCTTTCTTCCTGGTAGCAAAACTTGCTCTCCTATTTTTAGATAAAGTATATATGATTACATAACCATCTGTGGTATTTTGACATTGGAAAAATATTGTCTACCAGAATACCCTGAAGCATTGGGATTCTTTGCTTGCAGAGTGCTTGGGATGCAGCTGCCTCTAAATCAGACTGCATGACTCTGCAGGTAGGAAGACCTGAAAACAAACAGGACTTGGAATTAGTCATGCATACTTGCTTTGGAGGATCAAGGGAGCAAGTGGGGTTGATAGACCTCAAAATGCATATTTTTGCAGTTATCTACTTTTCTTTTCCCAGCATAAGTCAGGGAGATTTGAAAAATAAATGTAGGGGGAAAAAAAAAAATCTTTTGTTAGATGTCTGATAAATGCTGGGGAAATTCTTCCAGCACCGTTATTCAAAACCTCTGATTTTTTTTATCTTTCATTTCAGGTTATGTGAATGTGTGCTGGTAGAGGAATTTTCATGATTTGAAAAAGAATTGCAAATCAGATTGAAATGTCTGTGCTTCAGTAAGATGTTCACACGGTTTAACCTAGCAATCAAAGTAAATATGGTGAACTAGAGAGACTGATGTGTGTATTCATGTAGGTGCATTGTTCTCATGATGTGAAAAGTAGCTAATGCTTATCTCTAATTTACCAAATGGAAACTTCCAGGTAGATACTATACTCTTGGGGCTGACAGATGAGATTGGACTTTGGCATCTCTTTCTCACATAGCTGGCAAGCTGCACAACTTTCTACATAACTGTTGCCTTTTTGGAAAATACTTAAACTATTCTTGGAAAGTGGTTAAGGTCAGGCAGAGTTTGTTCTCGGTTTTACAGTATTTATTCTTGCATGAGAAGGATGTGACCTACTTCTCATGGGGGTTTGGCTAAAGACTACTGATGTGATGGGGGCATGCTTCCTGACATCCAAGAAACCCTACTGGAGACAGTGAAAGGCAGAACTATATACTGCTGCTTCTACCTGCTGCACTTTCATATTTACATTATTTCAATTCCCCTCCTCATCCCACCTGGAGGATATATCCACACTACAGGAATTTGGGAGCTTGAGATGAGGTCTCTGATAACATAGCTGTGAGATCATCCTACTCTGTAGAAGGAGTTCTCAAGAGTACAACCAAAAGGTGACAGAAGATGACAGTAGAGACCCTGAAGATGCAAGCACAAAATGGGAGGAGAAGGGTGGAAGCACGAATCACAAATGATCCATTACTGGCCACGAAAGGAGTGCAGCCTGGAAGCTGGTTGAAGGGCATGACAAAGATCAAGGAATATATAAACCAATGCAAAAATTCCATATGTGGGGGAAACATTGGAGAAAACAGAGAGGTGTCAAAGATGGTCACCACCCCTACAATAATGGGAACAAAGGAAGAAAAATAAGAGATGAATTGCTTCATTCTTGTCTTCCTCCACTAAGGACACCACTGCCACCCAGTCCCAGCAGGTTCCCCTCAACTTGGGTGGTAAGTAGGGCAGCTTTTTGGCATATTTTTCCTGTGTGAAGTTGCTTTAGTTTGTCACTGAATAAAGTAAATTTGGATTCTACAGAGCACTGTGAGTGTGAACGTGTGTGTCTATACATGTGTATCTGCATGTGTGTTTGCTTTTTCTACTCCAACACGCCCACACAATGAAGTGACTGATATTGCAGCACTGAGTCAGAATAAACTCAAATGCAATAACGCACTTGAATGAATTTGAGAATTTCAGACATCCTCTTGACTCCCTCCCCCAATTTCTTTTGTCTATTCTTAAAAAATCTCAGGCCATCAAAATGTGAATGTATGTATGCATTTATGTACATGAATAGTCACACCAAAGTTAAGGGAATAGATTGTGCTTACTCTCCCACTAGTACATGTGATGGGAGGCAGATATCTTTTTGACACACTTGTGAGGTGGGCTGATGCCAGCCTCATGAAGTTCAACCAAGCCAAGTGCAAGGTCCTACACCTGGGTTGGGGCAATCTCAGGAACAGGTACAGGTTGGGCAGAGAAGAGATTGAGAGCAGCCCTGCGGAGAAGGACTTGGGGTGGTGGTGGGTGAGAAAATGAACATGAGCCGGATTCAGTGTGCACTTGCAGACCAGAAAGCAACCGTATCCTGGGCTGCATCAAAAGGAGCATGACCAGCAGGTCGAAGGAGGTGATCCTGCTCCTCTACTCTGCTCTTGTGAGACCTCACTTGCAGTATTGTGTGCAGTTCTGAGGTCCTCAACATAAAAAGGACATGGAGCTGTTGGAACAAGTCCAGAGGAGGGCCATGAAGATGATCGGGGACTGGAGCATCTCCCATACAAAGACAGGCTGGGAAAGTTGTGGCTGTTCAGCCTGGGGAAGAGAAGGCTGCATGGAGATCTCATAGCAGCCTTCCAGTATCCGAAGGGGGCCTCTAGGGATGCTGGGGAAGGACTCTTCATTAGGGACTGCAGGGGTAGAACAAGGGGTAATGGGTTCAAACTAAAACAGGGGAAGGTTAGATGAGCTATAAAGAAGTTCTTTGCTGTTAGGGTGGTGAGGCACTGGAATGGGTTGCCCAAGGAAGTTGGGAGTGCTCCATTCCTGGTGGTGTTCAAGGCCAGGTTGGATGGAGCCTCGGGCAACATGGTTTATTATGTGATGTCCCTTGTTATGGTAGGGGGGTTGTAACTAAATGATCTTAAGGTCCTTTCCAACCCTAACTATTCTATGATTCTATGATCTCCCTTTCCCTGTCCTTCTATTCTTGCCTTGCCTGACCTTTGGATTCGTTCCTTGCTTGCTGCTCCTGCCCCTCTTCTTTGTACATTACACAGAAGATTGCAGTTCCAGCCCAATACATTATAATTAATTGGATTTCTAGAGAAGTGTCTGATTCAGAGAGTAATGGTCCTGCTGTAGAGAAGAAGAACCAGTTAAAATTAGGAAGACAAGTATTGCTATTTTTGTTTTGCTTTCTCTTTTGGGGCTGGGGTTCATCTGTATTTTTGTTTAGCATAGAATTAGAAGATTCATGGGTGGAAGAGGAGTCCATACAATGATGTGTGGGTGATGTGGTATTCTCTGGTTTTGGTAAAATGTTCCCAAATTAATTGAAATTTTAGCTAATGACTTGGATAGAAATCTGTGAGATGATAGAAAAGTATCAACTTGTATTTCTTAGTATTCTAACAAAAAAAAAAAACAACCCAGTGTTAATATGGTTCATTTTATGACTTTCAAAAGTTACTCTGTCATGTTAAATGCTCTCCTACATCATCAGTATGCAACAGAATTACAGCGCTGCAGTTCCAATGTTGTCCCAATAATTTCAGACTACATTCACCCACAGCACAAGTCCAAAGTAGCCCTTGCCATTCTCTAAACTCAGTCTGGAGAGACAGTCAATAAATTGCTTAAGGTTTGTGGACAAAAAGCCCAGGTTGCTACATTAACTCCAAATTAGGTCGTTAGAGGACTATAAACCTATATCTCCAATCTATTAGAGAAGTATCACCTCAGCTGGAGGTGGTCTCCCCTGTCCTTTTAAAACTGTCATTGCTAAAACTAATGTAAAGGAGATCAGAATAAGCACTAATATGAAGACAATGTGTAGCACAGATATTCAGTTAAAACCAAACAAACAAACAGAAACTTACTTTGGTGCAGTCTGACTTCTGGGAAAAGAATTGTTTCATGAAATATGCAGGCCAGGCCCTGTGGATGACAAAATCTGATAAATGGTCACACATGCCATATGTTATAGCCCTGGTTCAGAAGCTCCCCAGAGGAAAGTTTTGAGAAGCAGGCAGGGACTGGACAAATTTCCTTCTTCCATATTCCTGCTGAATTCTAAACAGACCCAAAGTGATTTGCAGAATAGGGTCAGATTTGACAGTGTGTTTAGATTGAAACCGAAACCAAAACCAAATCCAGCAAAAAATGTATATAAACATTAACATAGAGTCCTTTCATTTACATAAACCCCAGATGTAATGGCTTCTTTACCTGAAGTTTCACTTTGTGTTTTTAAATAGAATTGACATTTATTTAGAAATTATGCATTTGCTTGTAGAGTCACAAATGTTAATTGAAATGGTTCTAAAAAGAATCAACCAGATAAAAATGGAGACAGGAGAATCTCCAAGTGAAACACAAATGAATTTTTGGCTGAACCCTAAGGAGAAAAAACCCTCTGAGGTGAGCTGAAGTCACCATTTTAAAGATGTTTATTTAATTCAGAATTTCCCAGTTTTGCTCTCAGCATTTTTATGCCAGACCAATATTGCAAATATGCTCCATCAAAGCCTGAGAGGCTGGTGGTTGTCTCTGTATAGTGTTGACATGCAGGATTGAAAATTTTCTTTGCATGAGGTAAACATAAAACACAGCAGTACTCATTTGAAGCTAGATAAGCAGTATTATCCCTTTCAAAGATCATGCTTAGTCCCCATTTTCAAAATGCTGACTCAGTGATGTTTTATTTGTTAGCTACTTTTACAAGTATAAGTATTCCATATGAACAATATCTTTAAGGACTAATTTAATATCCCAGAGTAGAAGTTACTTCTCTTTCATCTCTTGTTTTTACTTAGAAGCTGCCGTAGATGTAGCTCTGAAACCAGTATGATTTCATAAAGGATTTCCAGGGAAACAATGACTTCTACTCCCACAGATGTGACTAGGGAGCAAGTACCAGTCTTCAGCGAATAATATTCATTATGATTGAACTTTGCCATTGATGTCTAACTGCACAATTGCATATTTAATCTGGAATATGTATCATCACTGGGCTAATTATATTCCTATGAAGAGCATGACAGAGTCAAAGAAAAGCCTGTTAAAAATTCAAAATGGTCTTTTTCCTCCACACTTTGCTCATTTCATTTTCTCCCTTGAAGTTCTCTGCTGCAGATTTCTTTTAATCTTTATGCTTGTAACCACACCAGCATCAAACGAAGGGGGACACATGATCTCTTGTCTGTAGGAATAGAAATAAAACTAATTTTTTCCTTTATTGTAATTTGTATATAATTGATGTAAAAGCTTGGAATTCAGGGATTCTAAACAGCTGTTAGTTACATCATTGTATAAAGTGATCACATCTGCAGGTGAAGGAAACCTGTCAGACATTCATTCAGGCCTTGCCAGTTCAGATTTAACTCAGAGAGCTGCCTTAAAACCCCAATATAGTGACTACTATATATTGCAAGGGAAATATGGGATGGAAAGTTTCTGCTATAACTTTATATCCCAGGTAAAAATAAATAAATAAATAAATAATCCCCAAAAAGTTGGGATTAAATACCTTAAAGCTAGTTAAACATTTATAAAAATGAACCGTATGAGAATTTGGAGAATTTCCTTCATAATTATAAATTGCTTTTTAGCAATTCATCCACATTGCAGTAAGTTGTTTTATGTTAATGCATAGGTACTATATCAGATCTGATGCCTAATTAGTTGAGTGCACTGTTTCTCAGAGCAACTAGACACGGATACATTTGATAGCTGTGCAAAAAGCAGTCTGGTAGGAAGAAAATTTTTCTGTCACATTAGGTCTTTTATCTCAAATAGCTAAAGTAACTGAATTCATAAAGTGAAGTTAAAATTTAAAAAGATACTGTTTGATGGTGGTCCTCTTATCTGCATGGAAGTCAGCTCTGTAAAACTTCCTAAATTCTTGGCTTCACCTCTGAAGAAGAATGCTTATAAGCTTTCTTTAATTAAGTTTAGTAATAGCTGGGTTGGCTCTAAAATAAGGAGAACCACATAAAGTACTCCAAGTGCTTTAAAATGCACAAAACAAAGAAAAGCCAAGTAAGTAATTGACATAAACTGCTTTCATGTAATATTGAAAACACAAATAATTCTTTATCTTAGATTTTCTTTGGGGAAAGTCTGCAAAAAAGAAATTAATCTGTTTTTGTTTGTTTATTTCTTTATTAGAATAAAGAACTTTTTTTACTCCATTTCAGGATTGAATGTACAATCTCACATACATACATATATATATATATATCTCTCCATTGCTTGGTATGGCCTGACTCCTTAAACATACTAGAGGACAATGTTCAGGATTATTAAACAAGAGTGATTCCTAGAAACAGATTTACACTTCTACATTCAATTACATGCATAATGAATTACTGCCTTTTGAATTTATATGTATTACTATAATCTTCCTGAGAATGCAGATGCTACAAACATACTTCTGAGGGGTGATCTGAATGCTAACATGAGAGTAAAACCTACTTGTGGACAGACAATTACCCTGGTGGATACCTGTGGCTTTGCAAAGAATAAGGCAGCTTCAATGCTACCAGCTGAGCAGAGGGAAACTGTTCTTAGCCTGTTAAATGTCATCTTGTATGAGTTAGGAGCAAGCATGCAAATAAAGATCTGCTTCCATGTCACTTCTTTGTAGGGAACACAGATGTAAAGTAGCATATCAGATGGTTTATGTCCATATAGTAGTCTGCACTACCTGGTAGAATTTGGAAAGGTAAAGGTTATTTATCATAGTCAAGTAAGTAAGAACTGTAGCTCCAGCTGAAGCAATAGGGTTTTATACATAAATTTCACATACCTTGCTTTTCAGGGTTTATGACTTGGGCTGATAAGGATTTTGGCATGTGGTAAGGCCACCTAAGCTGTGTTTCAGACATGTGTTTGGGGCACCTCAGCAGCCCCACAGTAGACAGTTCTACTCATCTATCCATCCACTGTGGGCAAAAGCATCTAACCCATACTCGTGTTCCTGCAGTGAGCCATGCTTATGCAGCAGAACTATTAGGAAAAAAATTCAGATGTGGCTTTTGCTAGGCAGCTCTGTAAACCCCAGGAGTAGAGGCAGAGCAGAGGGAACCTGAAGCAGGTAACCCTTGGGTGCAGCTGGGGCCATGTTCAGCCCGGCACATGAGATGCAGTTTGGTCCATGCTCGTATCTGCTGCAAGCACGGGAAACAACAGCTGATCTTAGCTGCAGGGTGAAGGCAGGAGCTGCCAGCACTTCTTGGCAGCTCTTCAGTCAGATGATTTGAGTGGAAAAACTGGCTTATTATCTGAGTAAGTTTCTTAAAAGAGACCAAACTCCTTGTTCTTAATTAACTGTTAATTAAGAACCCTTTGTTCTTAATTAACCCTTAAGGCAGTAAGCTGAAGTGAAAAATAAAAATCATTGTTGAAACAACATAAATACTGTAGGTTGTGGAAATAATAGAAACTGGATGTAGCAAGTTTGATCATGTCACTTGTGTTTCACCCACTGTTTGTCTTCCCCTTCACGTTTGCTAGTTAGTGCACCTTACTTAAAATCAAACCTTAGGGTGATGGGCCAGAGGCTACAGGTTGCGTGTAACTTCTGATGCTGTTACTAGGTTACATGCAGCCACAAAACTAGTTTTAGCACAGCCCCATCAAAGCATGATAAGCAGTCATGGTTCAGAATTTTACATACTAGTCTGCTTATACCCATGGAAAACAGTGCACTTAAAAATACATTGAATGTTTTAAATTGGGTACATAAAAATTAAAATGAATAAATAAATAAATAAATAAATAAGATAAAACTATCTGAAGCGTAAAGCATTGAAGCCTTTGGTTTGTTAACATGGTGTTGCTTTCCTGCTTTTCTTTTCCATTTAGGCAAAGAGAGATTGCTGTTAGGAAAAGAAGCACCTGTCAAATGTTATTCTTTCAGATACTATTAAAAATAACTAAAATTTCCCATCCGAGGTGAAAACTCAGTTAAAATGTGTTAGATAGCTATTCTTAGAGATGTTGCATTTAAGACTGGGAGGCAACAGCAAACTGCACGTATGTAAGAGGGGACTTTTCTACCTGTTGCCAACATACTGGTGAGGCTGCTGCTAGAGCAACTCGATTAGGATTGTGTGCTTAACTTGCACATGATCTCTCTATGTGATCTCATTAGTCCCATGAAACCTAGCTGGTCTCTGTGCAGCAGCCCACTGTACCTCTTCTAGCTTCTGCTGTGGCCACCAGCCAGTCTACAGAAGACCTGGGTTTAGCCAACAAAAAGTGAGAGGCAAGGGGAGCAAAGCACCTTTGTGGGGAGGAACAATCCTGCTGCTGTCAGGGTCCAGCTGAGCAACACTCCACTTCCAGTGCAACCTTGTAGGTCTCCCCCTTAGCCATACTCATGTGGCCAGTATGTGCCCTCCCTGCCAAGCACCTTGGGCAGGCATTTGCCAGCTTGCATAGGGCATGGAGCAGGTATTTGTTGCTGTCTTGTAAGCATCCTGTGATGTTTCTTCTGCCCAGAGCAAACATAGAAGATGTGTCTTGCTGACTGGGGCTAGCTGGTTCCTTAGCCTGACCCCATCAGGTCTGGTCTACCCAAGTGAAGGATGCAAAATTGTGTATGAAAGAAAGGTACACAGACCATGCTTCCCCTTTCTGGATGATGTTGTTAGCTGAGTTGAGCAATGTCCTTTTCTGGCCACTGAAACCAGGAAGGTGAAGTGGTGTTGGTGTAAAAATGAAGATACCAGGAGAGAGAGCAGCTGGAATCAGGATAGATTAAAATCAAAAGCTTTAGATCATTTATTCTTCTACAATTCTATGTTTCTCACTAAGTACTTTTAAATTACTTGAGGTGAAATGGAGGCCTGAGCAACCTCATCCCTCTTTTGATTTATTTACCCATAGGTTCTAAAATACCCTAAATAATTCATCTCATCTTCTTTTTTTTTTTTTAATTATTTTTTTTTAATTTTTTTTTTTTGCTATACTTGAAATGAAAATGGTTGTTGGTGATTACTGGTCTAGTACTGGAGTACTCANGTTTTAAAACCCTAAAAATTATTTTTCTCTTTTTTTTTTTTTTTTTTTAATTATTTTTTTTTAATTTTTTTTTTTTGCTATACTTGAAATGAAAATGGTTGTTGGTGATTACTGGTCTAGTACTGGAGTACTCATCTCCCAGGGTGTTCAGCTTTCTGCCGCACTAGGAACGACCTGCATGGCTGTGACACTGCCAGAGAAATCTGTGCCATTTTTCTTGAGTGTATCTGAGACTTTCCAAGATGCCCTGCAGCAATGGCTGAGCTGTTAGAAAACACTTCCTAACATTAAACTTAAAGCTCCCACCAAGATTTAGGCTCTTTGTTTCATGCCTTCACTCTCTATGTTCCAGGAAACAAGGTTTTTCCCATGTCCTTCTGCAAGTGCCTTTTGTATACTTCAGTAGTGTCGTCATGTTCCCCTCACACTGAATTAAACAGTCATATTTCTTGCAGTCTTTCCTTGCTGAGTACATTTTCTAGACCTCTGGTTATACTCACATTCTTTTTCATATTCTCTTACTCAAAACTTCATACAGCAGTTCAGCTGAGATTTTGCAAATGCTGACTGTAGTGGAATGAGTCCTGTATGACCCTTACAGGTTATGCCTCTGTTTGTATATTTTAGCGCAGTGTTTGCTTTTCTAGAAACCAAACTGCTGGTAGCTTCAGATCTACTATGGTCCAGATACACAGATACTCTTCTACAGAAGTTCTACCCCAAAATTTGGGTATTTGTCTAAACACTGAGTGACATTGTCTGCATGTAGTACTATCTTCCTACTAAACAACACCAACTTCAGTAAATCAATCAATCCATTTTCAAGATTGTCAGTTTTNACAGATACTCTTCTACAGAAGTTCTACCCCAAAATTTGGGTATTTGTCTAAACACTGAGTGACATTGTCTGCATGTAGTACTATCTTCCTACTAAACAACACCAACTTCAGTAAATCAATCAATCAATCAATCAATCCATTTTCAAGATTGTCAGTTTTAAGTGTTCATGGTTTCCCAGCGTCACTGCCTGTACTGTTAGCTGAGTGCCTAAAATTCTATGGGGTTGCTTCCTAGTTCAATATCCTAGTTGTTGAAAATGTTTATTTGCACAAAGACTTAATTTATGGTTTTGTATGTATGTGTTTTTGTATGCCTGCTATTTTGCAGTAAATTGCTGAGTACTTTTCTGTTTGCATGGTTTTCCAGTTTTATGGTATGGTTTCCGAATTCTCCAGCCACTGAACAGTATTTCATAGAATCATAAAATCATAGAATAGTTAGGGTTGGAAAGGACCTTAAGATCATCTAGTTCCAACACCCCTGCCATAACCAGGGACACCTCACACTAAACCACCCAAGGCTTCGTCCAACCTGGCCTTGAACACCACCAGGGATGNAATCATAGAATAGTTAGGGTTGGAAAGGACCTTAAGATCATCTAGTTCCAACACCCCTGCCATAAGCAGGGACACCTCACACTAAACCATGGCACCCAAGGCTTCATCCAATCTGACCTTGAACACTGCCAGGGATGGAGCACTCACAACCTCCCTGGCCAACCCATTCCAGCATCTCACCACCCTAACAGCAAACAATTTCTTCCTTATATCCAATCTAAACCTCTCCTGTTTAAGTTTAAACCTGTTGCCCCTTGTCCTGTCACTACAGTCCCTAATGAAGAGTCCTTCCCCAGCATCCCTAGAGGCCCCCTTCAGATACTGGAAGGCTGCTATGAGGTCTCCATGAGGCCTTCTCTTCCCCAGGCTGAACAGCCACAACTTTCCCAGCCTGTCTTCATATGGGAGATGCTCCAGTCCCCTGATCATCTTCGTGGCCCTCCTCTGGACTTGTTCCAACAGCTCCATGTCCTTTTTATGTTGAGGACCTCAGAACTGCACACAATACTCCAGGTGGGGTCTCATGAGAGCAGAGTAGAGGGGCAGGATCACCTCCTTTGACCTGCTGGTCACGCTCCTCTTGATGCAGCCCAGGATGCAGTTGGCTTTCTGGTCTGCAAGTGCACACTGAATCTGGCTCATGTTCATGTTCTCATCGACCACCACCCCCAAGTCCTTCTCTGCAGGGCTGCTCT
>NDXB01004148.1:0-21247 GCA_002631895.1 Agapornis roseicollis | reverse complement strand
TGTCCCTGCTTATGGCAGGGGTGTTGGAACTAGATGATGTTGAGGTCCTTTCCAACCCTAACTTTCCTATGATTCTATGATGAGTTGTGAGGAGGGGCATTCATGAGGGGATTTTCTGAGGGGAGTGCAGGAACAGCCGTAAGGGAAGATTGTGAGAGGTGAGTAGCGGTACCCATAGGAGAACATTGTGAAGGGATAGTAGTGATGGTCTTGAAGGGAGATCATGAGGGGAGAGCAGGAGCACCCATAGGATAAGATCGTAAGGGGAGTGGAGCAGTGGCCATGAGGAAGATCATGAGGGCAGAGCAGGGGTGCCCATAGGAGAAGATCATGAGGAGAGTGGAGCTGTGGCCATGAGGGGAGATTATGAGGGGAGAGCAGGGGCAGCCATGAGGAAGATCATGAGGGGAGAGCAGGGGTGCCCATAGGAGAAGATCATGAGGAGAGTAGAGCTGTGGCCATGAGGGGAGATTGTGAGGGGAGAGCAGGGGCAGCCATGATGGAAGATCATGAGGGGAGAGCAGGGGTGCCCATAGGAGAAGATCATGAGGAGAGTAGAGCTGTGGCCATGAGGGGAGATTGTGAGGGGAGAGCAGGGGCAGCCATGATGGAAGATCATGAGGGGAGAGCAGGGGTGCCCATAGGAGAAGATCATGAGGAGAGTAGAGCTGTGGCCATGAGGGGAGATTGTGAGGGGAGAGCAGGGGCAGCCATGATGGAAGATCATGAGGGGAGAGGAGGGTCTGCTGTGGGGGGAGATCGTGAGGGAAGAGCAGAGGCGGCCATGAAGGGAGATCATGAGTTGAGAGGAGGGTCAGCAATGAAATGTGAGGGGTGATCATGAGGAGAGAGTAAGGGTGGCACTGGGGGGTGAGGGGCATTCATGAAGGGAGATCATGAGGGGAAAGCACAGGCAGCCATGGGGCATGAGGGTTGACCATGAAGGGAGATCTTGAGGGGATTTGAGGGGCGTCCATGAGGGGAAGGGGCAGCAGCTATACTGTGTGCCACTATGGGCCGCTGATGAGGGGTTCCTGCGAGTGCAGATTATGAAAAGCACCATGACAGGAAACCTTGAGAAGAGATCAGTTTGCCCTTACTGACATGGCTTGGGAGTACTGGGGTAATGGTTGGACTTATATGACCCTAAAAGTCTTTTCCAACTCAGTTGATTTTATTCTATATGTACCAGTGATCTTATCCTACCGTCAAAGGGCAAGATCTAGAAGACTTCCTGGAGATGGCACCATGACCCCAATTCTCACTGACTTGGGGATGCAAGAAAAGCTGTTATTTTGCTAAGATTGCCAGATAAAATTGCCAGGTGCAATTTTACATTACTTTAAGTGTAGTGTAAATGCTTGGGATGTTCCCACTGAAAAGGGGATAAAAAGGTATAAGGGGGAGCTCCCACTCTTCCCTGTCCCTGGCTGACCTTCCTGCTGCTTACTGAAGGTCACCTAGTGACCAATTGGAGCCAACTGCAGAAAGAGAATGCAATAACTAGAGACTGCCAGGTCGGCCAGAGCCAAACTACCCCATTTGAAGGGCAACCCCAGTCCTCAGTACCAGGAGGAAATGAGCCAGCAGGGTTGTCCTGGGACACAGCTGCATGCCTGGTCTTGCTCTCTCCCACATTACTTCTGGAATTTCCCCTCCTCTTAGCTCATGGTGGTGCAGTATGTGGTAGGTGTCTTGTAGCCGTCAGGCACAGGGAAGCATCAGGGAGAGGACTGGAGATTTTGGCCATTGCTGGCCCACCTCCCAGGGATAGGTGGGATGACTCAACTAAAACTACACACTCAGTCCTCAGAAATGAAAGAAATTAGCTGCACCCCGTCCCTTTAGAAGGCACTAAGCATGCTTTTACTTGTAGAAATAGAGTTTATACCTTTAGCAGAGTCTTCTTCAGGAATTCCAGCTGCTTTCTCACTTCAGTATGTATCAAACACCTCACCTTTGCTTCTGTATGTTTTAGACAAAAGGTAAGAGACAGATACTCTTAGTGGTGATTGAAATGTATTTGTAGGCAAACAGAAATCCCTGCCTTGGGGATTGTCTCAGAGATTTCAGAGTCTTCCCTTATCTATGCAGAGGATAGCATACTTTCTTGAGAGTCAGGCTAGTCCTGGTTAAACAAACCTTCAGTGATTTCCAGATGGAAGTCAAGAAACCTGATTAGTGTCAGCGTAAACAAGGACAGCAGGCATCTTATCTATGTGGGCTACAATCTTCAGGTAACAAGCTATGCCTTGGGCTACTGTCTGAGAGGGGAATTTTAGTAATGTGCCCTTTGACAAAGAAATCTGAACAAACAGGGACTGCCAAATTCAAGTGAGAAAGCACCAAATGGCAGTCGCTTGTCTGCACAGGTGCTTTCAGATGCTACTGGATACTCAGAAATAGGTGTAAAAAAATAATCTTAAGGGTTCCAGCCTTGGAAAGGACTGACAGACATACTCTTTTGTTTTTCCGGGGGTGAGTCAGAAAGTGTCCATGAGGATTCACCATGCAATAAATTTGTCACTGAGAACAATGTCCTGCCTGGGCTGTAACAGAAAAGAGGCAAAAAAAATGTACCTTAAAGATTTAGATTTGAGAAGTGGACAAGAAGTCTCTTGTCCAATTATGCAAAAACACTCCTTTGGTCTGTTATCTCTGCATTGTTTTCTGGAAGATGTTCTTTGGTTCTTTATCTGAGATAATGAGAAAAGGTCACTCTGCTTCTTCCATCAGAGAGAGGCTTTTTACAATAAGCTCTGTAGGGGGCATCTCTATAAGCTGCTGGTATCAACAGACTCAAGAGCCACAGGTAGTGTCTACCTTCCATAGGTCTTCACCACCTTCAAGTGTGATGCAAGGATACTTGAAATTACTACTATATTACACATGTGCAGAAGATATTCCTCATGCACACCTGCCTTTCATCCATCCTTTCCCCTGGTCCCTCCCAGCTCCTGCTAGCCCCAGGCTCATGGCTGTTCCAGCCCTGAGATGATTCCCAACTGACCTTCTGTCTGAGCTGCTACCCCTGGCTGCCTTCCCAGTGGAAAAATAACCTTCCTTGCACCACCATGCTGTTGGAAGGATGGGGAAAATGCAGGTGTGGAATTCTAGGAATGTGGCTTCCCCCGACCAGCAAGGCTGCTGTTCACTAAATCGCCACTGTTACCACAGTGATGTTATTTTGCTTGCTGCAGAAAGATATCAAAGCTGCTGTAAAACCAGTACTCAAATTCTGCTGATCCAAGCATGATTTGCATAGAGGGAAAACATATGGAAATGAAGGGATTTCTTTAAAATACTGCAAAATATATGGGATGCAAATGTAGGATGGAGGAAGTTGTATAGACATCCTACACTTTCCTATGTGCCTCTACAAGATATTGCCCAAGGGAGAAACAAAGAGTACTTGGGGTTTCCAAACCTGGGATCACACAGGTGCTGAGAGTGCCCAGCCACGCCTGAGTACTTGGATGTGCTTTCCAGTGACAGAACATAGTGGCATGCTGTGCACCTGACTTTGTACAACAAACCAAAATAAATAATCATAACCACAGGTAGAAATGCCTGAGGCAAATACATCTGTGGATCCACTTATATGTAAAATCTTTCTAGCAATATTGTATCAGTTAGAAGTATGGGGCTTTTTTGCTAATGTAGTTATGCCACTGAAAGCACTAGCATAGATTCAGTTACATCAGTATAAATTGCGTTTATACTCAGATTTGCTTCCCATAATGAAGTTAAGCAGTTGATCCTCTTCAATGCTACAGTACTACAAGTGCAGTTTTCCTCCTGTAGAGCCTTCAAGGATCTTGGGCTATTAGAAGAGATGATAGCAAAATCTGCCTGTTTTCCAGATACGAAGCTGAGGGTCTCTTTGCCTAAGTTACTGTGAGAATCTGTCACCTGGGTAAACTGGTACATTCCCATTAAAACTGTGGTGCCAAAGGGTTTGTTTATATATTCATACACTTGAATCTATATATAACTTGAACAGGAAAACATGGAGAGAGCTTTCTGATGCAGATGGCTTCCATGTTAACAGGCCTGAATGTTACCCATGGTGACAGAGACTAAGGAGGGAGGGTTGGGAGACAAGTGCCAGAGAAGGCTGGATCCTGAAGCCTGAGAAGGTGAGTGTTTCATGACTCCTGTTTGTAGAGACAGGGGTGGACAGGTCAAGACATCTATCTATTAATGTGTCTTGATGTGAGGTTTAGCTAGGAAAGAAGTGGTCAGAAACTCAGCAGAGTACTGTTTGGAGACTCTAGACTGGAGATAATATAAAATCCATTTGCCAGTGAGCTTAAAAGGGAAAGGAACCTGGAAATCTTCACTGACAAAGCAAGTGAAATTGAGCTGTTGTTCTTTTAGAGGGAGACATATTTATAATATGAAGGAAAGAGTGGGAGGAAAGTGAGGGTGAAGCTACAGTCAGTGGTTTGAGCCACTCTCACAGCCTGGGACCACTGAAAGAGAAAGGTTCCACTCCTCCACCCACTGTGTCCCTTCTCTCCTTGGCCAGAAGCTGCTCTTTCCTCTGGCCCATTGGCTTTCAATTCACTATTGCAAATTCAGCCCAATAACACCCTGCAGGAAAAAAAACTTCTTAAAGCCTCAGAGGATGTTTTCTGCAGGGTTGGTGATTTGAATTGGCCCAAAGAAATAATGCAGTGAGCTGGCACTTCTGGGGCTTGATGAGTGAATGGTGGGGGGCTGGAAAGGATGGAGCGACACAAGGATCTGAGAGTCAGTCTCTCAAAGTTAAGATTGTTTCTGTTTCCCTGTGTAATGCCAACGTGAAATGCTGCAGAAGAGGTAATGAAAGGAGATGTGAAGGGATAGGCTGGGCTCCCTGGGGGAAATGATTGGGCAAGAGGGGAAAGGAAAGCAGAAAAGAACTTTTCTATGAGGAAAAGAGTGTCTCTGTGCTGGTAGAGAGGCAGGTGCAAGAATAATGTAAGTTAGAGAAGCAGAAATGGTTCAGTAAGGAAGAATAAGCAAATGAATCTGCAATGCAGGGAGCCAGCCTGGACACAGACTCAATGGAAGTGGTCTTCAGACCTGGAGGACTATTCTCAGAGAGGCAGAAATGAAGAGCAAACCAGGGGCTGGAAGTGAGCCAGGAGAGACTTTGCCATGGGAGAAGGTGTGTGGGGGATCCCAGGTGGGTTAAGGAGAACTGATAACTTCAAGAATCAGGGATGGGGAGCTGGGAGCATATAAGACCATCACTGCTGCTGGATGGAAAGTTAGGCAAAGGTGACCTGGCAGGCAGTGTGGATCAGTTAGCAGTGCTGAGTGAAGGTAAGAGAGGACCCAGCAATGCTAAAGGCAGCACCATGCTTCAAGAAAACTGAGTGCCCTAAATGTCAGATGTTGCATGCTAGAAGGTAGCATGACAGCATGAGCACAAAGACATAAAAACCCGAAGCAATTACATAGGCCAGCAGCAAAACACTAATCTTATGAGAAGGGCAGGGAAAGGACAGCAGTCAGTCAGAGGGAAGGGCATTGAGGAAGGAGTAGAGGAGATGACACAAGGAAAAGGGGCTGCTATGGAATAGAAAATAATATGGGCAGATTCACCTGGCAGTTATGTAAAGAGGCTGCAGCACCATAACTAATACTGTCTCAGCCTTCAGCATATGAGAAATTATAAACCTTGCATGTAGTCCCAGTCTGATCCTCTGGCCCTGACTACCAGGCTTTTATTCCTACCTGTTCCACCCATATCCTTGCCTACTTTTGGTTCTTGGTCCACCTGCATTCAGGTAGGCATCTGCTGTATCGTTATTGCTTGGGTCTAGGAGAAGGAGCCAGGGCTCCCCAGAAGTTTTAGCAGCACTACTCCCATTCTGGTGCTTAAAGCCTTGAGAAGGGATCTTTCTGAAATCCTGGTACTAAACATGCTCAGTGTGAATTGTCCTTGTGGAAGATCCAGTGAGCTTTTTCCTGAGGTTGTGCAAACTGAAATTTCTCCAAAAGCTTCTATATCTTGAATAAATTTGGGCAGATTATTCCAAGAATAGCAAAACTCCCTTCTCTGACTAAAAGCCATCTCCCTGCTAAATTCAAAGCCCTGCTCCTGCATGTTGGGGCAATGCAGCTTTGCCAAAATCAGGAATCTGCCAAAAATCTAGGATAAACAGCATTCATTCCCCAATCTCAGTATACTTCTAAGAAAACCTCATCCCAAAACAGCCACTTAAGCATGAACAAATTAAGCCTGAAAGTCATATTATGAGCAGCTTCAGGTAATATTGATCTTCTGTGGACATCTTCCCACACTACCTCATGGCTTCGTTCTGCTTCTGCATGCAGGAAGCACAGTCTATGGCACCCCAAGACTGGGTGTCGTGGTTTAAAACCAGTTTCTACTCACTCCCCCTCTTTCTTTCCTCCCCCCANAGTCTATGGCACCCCAAGACTGGGTGTCGTGGTTTAAAACCAGTTTCTACTCACTCCCCCTCTTTCTTTCCTCCCCCCACCCCTTCCTCCCCGCTCCCGGAGGGATGGGGAGGAGAATCGAAGGAATGCAACTCCCACGGGTTGAGATAACAACAATCCAGTAACTAAGGTATAACACAAATCACTATTGCCACCACCAATAATAATAACGATAAGGAAATAACAAGGGAAGAGGGTACGATACCACCTGCCGAAAACGAGCCCTACTGGGAAGTGTCGTGTCCTTCCAGGTAACTCTCAAGTTACATCCTGGGCATGACGTGCTATGGTATGGAATATCTCTTTGGTCAGTTTGGGTCAGGTGTCCTGTCCCTGCTTCCTCCCGGCCTCCCCTCCTCCCTGTCAGAGCATGAGGCTCACAAAGTCCTTGGTCAGAATATACTTAGCAANGGGTCAGGTGTCCTGTCCCTGCTTCCTCCCGGCCTCCCCTCCTCCCTGTCAGAGCATGAGGCTCACAAAGTCCTTGGTCAGAATAAACATTACTTAGCAACAACTAAAAACATTGGTGTTATCAGTTTTGTTCCCAGGTTAAGTCAAAACACAGTGCTGCACCAGCTACTAAGGAGGAGAAAAACTGACTGCTATTGCTGAACCCAGGACACTGGGATTCAGCTGCACTAGGCATGGCTCAGGCAACAAATGAAAAGGCAGCTACTGCAACATAGCATTGCCTTTCCTACTGCCGTTCTCCTGTTTCCTGTCATTATTTGATTTTCATTTTTTGTTGCACATCTTTCTCCTTTTAAGCTTTATTTTGTGATGCCATACATGCCTCTTTTACTAAAGACAGTGGTTGGGACTGCCATAGGAAGAAGCCCCGTGAAACTTTGTTTCATTGGCATGCTCCTTCGTGCCCAATGGCACAGGGAGGTGTGGGGGTAGGAGGTGGGAAGGGCTTTGGGGCAGAGAGGAGGTTTGTACTCTCTGCTGAACCTTCATTTCACTTATAAAAAAGTCGTCAGAAACAATTCAGGTTGATACCTATCTGATGCTAAATTGAGCTACCAGAGCTGAGCAACCTTCATCAAAGCCATGCTATGTAGAGCTTTTCCTGTCTTCACTAGAAAATAGTTAGTTCCTACGGCTTTATCTAGGAGAAAAAACAAATGCCTCTTCCCAGACTATTCAGGACACCAGAGACCCTGTGCAGCAATGTGGGGCATCACAGGCTGTGGGTGACTATTCTGCAGTGGAGAGGTCCAGGCAAAACTAAGTCTTCCCCCAGTCTGGGATCTAAGCTGGACCCAGCCGTTCTGCTTGGAGCCAGAAGCCAATGCTGCCTTCTACGGTGCAAGTGTGAAGCTTTGGGGCAGTGTCTTCTGTGCTGAATGGGTCCTTTTGCCCCCTTACCTGTGACCTGAGGACCTGCAGGACTGCCGTGGTAGGACATGGAGAACAAGGAGGTTAAAACAGAGAGATGATTTCCCCCAGTGCTGTTTGCCATTGCAGCTATGATGACTTCCCTTTCTGGTGGTGGGAGGGAACTGTGACTTATTTCTTGTGTCAATGTCATGGTTTAAGCCCAGCCAGTAATTCAGCACCATACAGCACCTTCTTGCCAACACCCCAGGTGGGACTGAGAGGAGAATCGGAGGAATATAAACCCCATGGGTTGAGATAAGAACAGTCCAATAACTAAAGTATAATACGAAATTACTACTACTACTACTACTACTACTAATGATAAGGGAAATAAAAAGGGGAGAGAATATGAAACTAAAAAGGAAAAAAAAACCAACCAAACCCAATAAACACAAGTGATGCACAGTACAATGGCTCACCAACTGCTGATTAATACCCAGCCTGATCTGAGCAGCAGTGTGCCATTCCAGGTAACTCTGCCAAGTCCACACACTGGGCAGTATGTGCTGTGGTATGGAGTACCCCCTTTGGCTAGTTTGGGTCAGGTGTCCTGTCTCTGCTCCCTCCCAGCTTCATCTACTCCCTGGACAGAGCATGAGACTGAAAAATCCTTGATCAGGGTAAGCGCTACTTCAACACAATTAAAGTATTGGTGTGTTATCTGCACTGCTCTCATACAAAAGCCAAAACATAGCACTGGGCCAGCTACCAAGAAAGAGAAAAATAACTCTTACAGCTGAACCCAGGTCAGTCAAGAGCATGCTGTTCCTCTTCCTACTTCACCTGCCATTTGATTGCTACAGGATAGTACTTTAAACATTTGTGGAACAAAAGGGGTACCTTAAAGTAGATGTAAAGAAATGCTTTCTTTCTGGCTAACAGGTGATAGCTGGTAATTTCTTTGCACCTCCCAGCTGTGTCATTCAGTTATTCATCACAGAAAGAAGCTTTGATCTTTCTCCATGTACATACCAGTTAAGTAACTTTATCTCTTGGATGGACCTCATGCTGATATAGTTTTCCTTCCTTCAGCTCCTGCAATTGTGATTCTGAATGTCCAGAAGTTTCACTCTCCTGTTGACTAAAGCCTTTGCTTCAGGTGTCTATGTCTTAGGAAATGAAATGCTTTCTGTAGCACAGGCAGAAGGAGCTTTGGTTATGAATAGGCTCTGATCTTGGCATGGACTCTGTATTCACCAGAGACAGGGTATATCTGGGATATGGTAATACATTATCATTGTTAGGTGCCATAGACCAGCCTGTTCTGCTGCCCATAAAATCAGGATGTCTTTAAGGAGAGCAAGGAGATATTTCATAACATTTTTTTTCAGGACTATATTAAGCCACTTTAAAAATACAAAGTTTGTATCAAGTCCCATCATGGCATGCCACATGCTTTCTGCTCTGTCCCTTAATGCCCGCTTTTCTGTTGTTAGTGTTTTTCTTTGGCAACAAAGAACTCTTGCTTACATTAAGAAAAAAGGGGGAAAAGAAAAGAGAACACATCCCTGGCAGCATTTCCAGAACCTCATTTTCATGGAGCTGCCCCTTCCAGGTGGACACCAGCACGAACAGCCAAGGAGCATGCCTGCCGTTCTGTGCCAGTGAGGCGAACCAGTGGGTCCAGCATTTCTCTGGACCTCTTCAAACCTCCCCTGCCCCACCAGCTCAACCCCTGCCTCAGGCACAGGCTGAGTGATTTCCTATTGCCTGCCCTACCTAGCCCAGCCTTCCTGGATCCACTTTTGGAGATCTCCTGTTGCTGTCAGGGCTGCACTCCCTCCTGCCCCAAGACCAGGGCCTCAGCTACCACCCCACTGTTCTGGATATCCCTATGACAGGATGGGATGGAGGGCAGGAGGAGTAGGGGGGCTGTTACTGCCAGGTGGTCCCTGGGTCATAGCACTTCAGTGGGACTCAGGCCATCCCAGTTCTCCACCAGTGATGTTCTACGGATCAGCAGCCATGTTTGGCCAAATAGTTCCATTTGTGGGACCATAGTCTGCTCACTCATCATCCCATGCCACCTGTGTGCTCCTCATAGAGGGATAGTCCAGCAACAGGAACCTGCAACCAGCTGATTGGAGTGGCCATGGAGTGCTGTGAAAGTGACATCTGGCTTGAAAGGGGTGCTGGCAGAGGGAGGAGCAAACTGGAAGAAACTGGAAAAAGGAGAAGTGCAGAGGGGAGAGGTATGGCAGAAGTAGCCAGGAGGCCCACAGGAAACACTTGGAGAAGGAATGAAAATGAAAATGAAAAAAGGAAGAGACAACAACATACATGATTTAAAGACACAGACGCTTGGTGAGGTTTGCAATAAATAATTCAAAATAATTTCCTAAGGAATATTTTAGCACCAGCCAATGTACATTTCAGACAGCGTGTCATGGGGATAACAGGTATCCAAGCTGTCAAGGGCTCCCCCCATAAGCCCTGTTCTTGCTGCCTGTCACCTTCAGTGTGCTGTTCCATCTTGTGGGAATGGTGCCAGTATTCACATTTTCAGAGCTGTGCTTGGTAAATTGTCATGCACAGCTCTCTCCATGGCTTGCTCCATGAAGGAGGCCCATGGCAGACACATTAGTTTTGTGTCTGGGGAAACTGCAGCATGAAAGATGAAGCAACTTGCTCAAGGTTATCCAGGGAGGCAGAGACAGAACTGATACCAGTCCTCTTGTCTGTCCATGAGGTCAAAAAAGAGCCAAAGTTGCTGTGTGTAACTTCTTCAATATCTCCAAAGTGCACACAAATGTAGTTTGAGGTGCTCATTATCTGCAGTGCCAGGATCTTCATTTAAAACATCTTTTTCGACATTTTCACTTCAAGCCAGCAAAAACATTCCTCTGTTTGGTCAGTGCACCACCAGCTAGAATTCTGAGTAGATATCTTACCGATATCCAGCAAATCCTATTTTAAATTGACCTGTTCAGAATAACATTCTTCTGTGACAGCCACTGCTTCTTCCTGAACTAGCATCCTTCCTCGAGGCAAAAAAACCCAACACCTCAATCATCATCAACAACATCGTTATTATTATTACTACTATTATTATTATTATTTAGTTTGAGTATGTCATGAGGACTTCCCCTTCAGCAACCCCAAGGAGCCTGCTGGCACCTGGTGGGGGATTTGAAGACTATTTACATTCCAGAGGAATCTGCTGGGAAAGTCCAGGACTCTCAGGGCTTTGAACATCACACATCTGAGGACAGACGCCTGATTGCCGTAACCTGAGATGGGCCTCTTTGCTGAGTGTCTGAAGCCCTTGTCCAGTTGCAAACCAGCTCTCTGCAAGTTTGATTGACTCCTACACTAGCAACAACAACAAAGCAAGCGTGCAGGTGCTGGCCAAACATGTCTGGCTGAGTTTTGCAAGCCCAGGTAGCCTGTGGCAAGAAACCTCAGGTTTGCTGTTTGTTTGCCACATGCTCAACATTACTATTATCTTTTTACTGCCTATAGCAGAGATATTCCACAGTCACAAATATCAAAGGGAAAGAAAATGTTTTATGGTTCTCCCTCACAATCCTGTTAACAGGACGTGCTACCAAAGCAAAACTATTTTCATACAGATATGGCCCCCATATTGTAGCAGGACAGACTCAAAAGTGAGCACCTTTGACCACAAGTCATTTTAGACACGAGGGATGCAACAGCAGCTTCATCAACTCTTTTGCTGCACTAGCACGACAGCTGACCTTTTGCCTGTGTCTGACCTAGAGCAAATATCATTTTTTCTAAAAATAGAGTGAAGACAGTAAAAGCCTGTGATCCAGGTGAAATGGTCAGACCAGTCAGCTGCCTTCAAAGCTGGCTCAGAAATTCTCAGAACTGGGGGAAAATCGTGCTTTGTTGCCATGCAGATGCAGGCAGCAGCCAGCCTAGGTTCCTACAGACTTCTCGTGGATGCAGGGCCATTGTCACACCTAGCCCTCTCTTCTGGGTGGTTTTGTGTCACCCTCAATCACCCCAGCCTGTGTGAGGAAAAGAGCTGTAAGGATTTTTAAAACATTTTCACTCAACAGGCCTCCAAATAAACCTGAAAGTGTCTTTTCTGAATGAAGGCATGGGGAGCAACACCAGAAGAATGAGCACAGGTGAGCTAAGTGAATTTTCCAGAGGTTCAGGGAGAAATTATCTAATTCCCTCTCTTTGCCAGCCTGTTGAAATGAAGGTCTGAGACTGCTGGTTCTCTGATGCTGCACAAGGAGCAGCTGCCTCAGTCCCAAGCTATGACCAAAGCCATGTGGGTGAATGGGGCTAGTTTTTAAGAGTTCTCACATGACCCCCTGCCCACCTCATCCCCATGGCATGAAGCTTCAGCTCTTGCCTCTACATCCATGGCCTTGCACATGCTGTATGGCACAGAGATGTACTCAATTGTGGGCCTTGGATCCTGGCCACAGGGTCCTGCAGGCATCCCTGGAAGCAGTGCGAGCTGCACAAGCAGTGTTGGCTGCCTGTGCAGTTGCAACGTGGCTTTCCTGAGCACCTGGCCAGCACTCACTGCTCTCATCCCTGCCTCTAAATGGCCACTTGCTGCTCTGATGTGCCTCAGCCCGCTTCTGCCAGCTGCCAGCAACTCCTGGAAAAGTTTGGGGAACCTCTTGCTGAACACAGAATCAACTCATCAGCCAGATTTCAGCTGTAAGAAACACTCTGTGATTGCCCATTAGAAACTGCACTTTGATTTTTCTCTTCTCAGTCTGGATGTCATATGGAAAGAAACAGAACTAGGGAAAATGCTGTTAGGAAACACAAGCTTCCACACAGAATTTTGAGTGTGTAAGTAACAGCCCAAGACAGCATCAAAGTACACATGCTAGCTGAGGAAGCTAGGTTATAGGCAGTATAACTTTGGATTGGATGCAGAAATAGGAAAGGTACATTTTAGTTTGCCAATAGTTTGTTTTCAGATAGTAGTTCCTTGCTAAGAAACATCATTATTTTAGTCTGGACAATAGTTTGGTCAGGACAAGTTAAGCATTGTTGCCATCCACCCTGAGTAGCTGTAATTCCTCTGAATAAGTTCAACATGAACACCAGGGAGACACCAAATGATATGATGAGCTATTGCCTGCATCCTCTGCAGAGAGAGCTCCCAGGATCAGCGCGTTAAGACTTCCAGGCTCTGTACTGGTTTCCCAGTCTGTTTCTGAAGTGACTTTAAAGCCAAATCCTTATGTCAGATACTGAATTCAGACTCAGGAGATACCAGGAGGGCTGCACTTTTACTGAAAGTTAAGGAGTTCACTTACAGGGCAAGCTCCCAGATGAGAGCCGGAAAGCCCAGAGCCCCTTCAGGAGCTTTCTGAAGCCTTTTGTGCCAACTGAGCCTTACCAGCATTGTGACAGCTTTAGAAAACTGAATGTCTTCCAGCTTGTTTCCCACCATCAAAAAAGTACAACTCAGAAACTCCTCAGAAGCCTACAAGTAACCCCTCCCAAGCTGCTTGCAGGAGTTAACCAACCCAGCTCTTCTCCATGCTGAACTCTTACCTCCTGGTGCAGGAGAAGAGCCAGAGTGCCTCCCAGTGTGCTGGGACGTTTGCTATTGACAGTTGCTTTTTCCTAGAAACCTCAGAACTAATACATATGACATGCATACAGCATAAAACACAAAAAAGCACTATGTTATCAAATTCCTAAGCAAAGCCTTTTTTGCATAAGCATCAGAGCAACCCCTGACCATAGTGTAAGAGTACATAAGAGTGCCCACCTTGGAGAAGAGGTGGCTTTCTCTGGTAGCACATTGGGGCAGAATGTAATCCCAAAGGCTGTGGGAAAAAAGAGAAGAGGTATTTGGGGAGTTTAATATTCCCAGTCTAATACCAGCAAATTATTCTGAAGCAGTTAACTTCTCTATTTGCAGATCCATGAGAAGACTAATGCCTGCTCTCCCATCCCCAGTGCTGCCCTTAATCCTTTTGGTTATGCAAATCAGAAGAGGAGGCATTAAATCCAGAGTTCATTTACGGCATGCAAAGGTGGATGGCTGTCAAGACCCACAGGTCTCTGGCTCACACTACCACCTGTGGTGGTTTAACACCATCTTCCCTCTTTCTCTCACCATGCAGAGATGTCTGTACCTCTACTTTCCTGGCTTAAGCTAGCATGCCAGGCAATAAAAGCTAATAAACCAGCTGTGAGCTGGGGCAACAGGGCAGTAAATACACACTTACTCCTGCCCATCTAGCAGGGACTCATACCCCAGCATTTGCTTGTCAGAGTCTGAAGGATTTTCTGTGTCTGCAGTTTGGCTACCCGGTCTCACTCAGTTCTTCTCCAGATGTATAATAATTTTCTTCCTTTTCCTTTTTAACAATCATGGTGAACGGTTACAGCCTTAGGAATGCTTCTTATCTCCCACTGCTGTGGTTGCCCTATGGTCATAGATAATATCATCTCACCGGGTGTTTAGAGTTATACACTGCCTTGCTGCAATCCCCGGAAGTTTTGTCACCCGTTTCAGCCTGGCATGGGTGTAGGCTCATGAGTAACTCTGCTCTCATGCACCTCTGTGTGCCAAGAAGAGTGAAGATCACCTGTCTCAGTGTGAGATGGCAGGACTGAACCTGCTTAGACCTGTAGAGATTTCAGGATATGGCAATAGCTATTTGTTTATATTATGTAGCTCCAAGTCAGTTACATAAAAAGGACTTGGCAGAATGTTTTCATTTAAAACACTCACTCTACTGTACAGGAGAGCAAAGATAATGATTATTTTTTTTTTTCCTTGGTAGAATCAAATCTGGAAAAGGTGTAGGAAGGACCATGTGTTTCTTAAAGGCTGGGCTTTCAGAAAGCAGGAACGTGGAGAGTTCAAAGTTCAGTCTTCTGGCACTGCAGGGCACCACTACAAAATATGCACCAGTTTTTGTGACTTTGCTGTGAATACACTGGGGAGACGTGCTTTCAGCATTGGGTAAATCACTGACTGCCTCTCTAAAGATCATTTGTTCATGCAGGCTATGAAGTAATGACTTTGAAGGGAGGGGAAGGAAGTGTCTTGGACTTCCCCTTCAATATTTCTATTTCTAGTTTGCCAATAAGCAGTGGAAGTTTGATACTTCCTTTTATGTCTACAGTAGAGCACAAAAGAACATGGTAAACTCCTCTTTCCATTGCAAACAACTCTCACAAAAATAGCAGCACAAATTTAAGCATGATTTCTCCTCAAGATACTAAAGGACAAAAAAGTGTAACTTACACCTATTTAACCTCCCACAAGACTCACCATGAGCCACCAGGGACATTCTCTGTGTGGGTCTGTCGCATGGACAAAAAGGGTCAGGGGATGAAATAACCACATGTGAAGTAGTAGAGGCCTTCTGCTTTAACATACAGTCCTCTGAACATCCTTCAGACTAAAAAGTATCTACATAGTATACTTCTTTAAAGTCTCACATCTAGAAAGGTTCCCAGACTTCTTCATAGTTGTTAAAAGAGGTAAAATTTAAAAGGAGGATTAATATAATTTCTTACATGAAAAACTGCATTCATCATAATTTTGTTGTGATTCAGTATAGTAGTCCTAGTAGTCCATAATGAAGACTCAAGCAATTTCTGTTAAGACTCAGCAAAGCAGATCCATTCAATCACAAATCCATGTCCTTTGGGTTGGATCATTAGCACAACTTTCATATTCTCTCTTTTTTCATAAGAAAAAAACAAAGAGAATGTTCTCTCTATAGAAAAAAAAAATGAAGAAGCTTAGAAGAGAGAATATCTTTTTCTTCTTCACATCTTAAACTCTTTCAAAAAGAAAGAAAAAAAGCCTTTGTCCTGTATCTTTGTGCCACTCCTTTTGGCTTGAGCTGCAGACCTGCTAATAGTATTTCAAAACTGAGTGCTTTTAGCTAGCTTTACAAGATGATGAAAACACAGCCTCTGTTTCAGCACTTTCCTTAGAGACAGTCGAGGGTTTTTTTTTCACATTGTTGAAATTCTCTAATAGATTTCACCACTTAAAGGGGAAAAGGCTTGTGTCCTGGATTCCCCCATTACCATCATCAGAGGAAGAACATACAAGAAGTTTTAAGTACCTGTTGGGAACCTCTTTTCCTTGTAAAGAATATTTTATCACCATGTTCTGGTTATAAATCCATCTTGTTAGTCTAAACACAAACATATTTTGATAGCACTAAATGATTATATTTTCATGAAAGTTGTAAACTCTTGACAGTCTCTGCCTTGCAGAAAAAGTGATTTCAAGAAGGAACATACATGTGTGTCTTTGTGCCTGTGTGTGTGTGAGACCTACATGAAAAATATATGCAAAAATCCTTTTGATTCAAGGTGGCCTTGTACACCAACCACAGACAAGACCACTATTATATTGAATAAACCACAAACTGGTTTTCCTACCAAAACACAACTTCCATTTTTGGTGCCACCAGAAACATGGTATTTTTCAGGCAAGGGGATGATCCTAAGAATTTCCCAGGGAATGCAGAAATGGAAGACAGTATCAGACTTCTGAACTCATCTTTGGACTATTCAGAGCTATGATTAGATCTCCTATGCTTTCTGACTTTTTTTGCTTACCATCTGAGAAGGAAAAGCTTCCCATGTTACTCATTAACAAAAGAAAATATACTTTTGAGTAATTTTTGGACTAGAATGATGTTTGTTGCCTTGATTTTGGACCTTGTGCTTTTCATAAAAGTTTGTGGAGATGTTCAGCAGGCTGGAAATCTCCTTAGAATCCAAGATAGTATTACTACATGTCTCAGGAATTGTGAAATTATCTGACTTTGCAGATGAATGCAGAGTGTTTAGTGACCACAGGGGATCCCAAGTATGACCAACTGGGACAACATGGACATTGAACAATTATTAATGTTTGGGATTTGTGACCTAAATAATCATGCTAGCAATGAATGTGAATGCCACTGGCAAGCACTTCTACCTTCTATGGGTGCATCATGCAGTTTTGACCTTTCTGTGTGCCCATGGATAGTGTAAAGTGGCAGCAGAGATCTGTAAATCTGGGAAATTTGCTAACAGTCTGATCTTGTTGCTGGTACAGGAATCATAGTGGTAGGACTCAGTTCTTGACCGGCCTGTTTAGATCCATGAGTCTGAAGGCAGTGGTAAGGCAGATGCAACTCAGACACTTGAGTTTGTTGTTGTACTGTGTTGACAGTTAATAGGTATGAGCAAATTAGCCTTCCCCCAAAGTCGTGGCCTGTCTTTGGAACTACGGTTACATTTATTAATATCACAAGTTACACTTGATAGCAAAATCGCATGATGTGTTAATAAAAGGCTACAAAGGTCTGTGACCAAAATCTCAGCAATCTTGGGAAATAATTGTCTTAGACCTTTGAAATTTATGTGTTCTTATAATCAGGGATTTGCTAAAACAGATAACATAAACACTGGCAGGGTAAAATGTGATTTTTTTTTTTTCCCCCAGATATGAGACTGAGTCTATCAGCATTTAGTTTCATAGAATCACAATGGTTTGGGTTGGAAGAGACCTTACAGATCATCCAGTTCCAACCCCACTGCCGTGGGCAGGGACACCTCCCACTGTACCAGGTTGCTCAAAGACCCATCCAACCTGGTCTTGAACCCTGCCAGGGATGGGGCAGCCCCAGCTTCTCTGAATGACCTGTTTCAGTGTCTCAACACCCTCATAGTGAAGAACTCTGCTGTAATATCTAATCTAAATCTCCCCTATTTCAGCTTAAAGCCATTCCCACTTGTGCTGTCACTACAGGCCCTTGTAAGAAGTCCCTCTCCAGTTTCTGATATTCCAACAAAATACATACATTATTTTCATTTGCTGAAGAGGTACATGAAGATCCATCTTAGCAGAGGTTAAAGCTCCATGCTGAGGAGCTGAAGCATCTGCTCCAGGGGGGAACATACTCAGCTCTGCTATCAGAGGTGTCTTCTGACATAACTGCAAATTGCCAGAAGAACTAATTCTAGCCAAAGCTATTTGTCAGGTCTAAATGTCATATGACGGGCCATAACCAAGGTGGGCTAATGTTTTTGAAACAAATTCATCAGAGAACTCACAGGTCTCATATCAGTTTGATAAAATACTGTGCATGCTGTGGAGGCGGAGGGAAAGCCAACAAAATGGCAAACATTACTGAGCAGTTTTCATTTCAGTGTCTGTGAGCCAGGTGGGGTTTCCATGAATTTAGTCTCTCCCTCTTGACCCTCCCTTTGTTTCCTCTGTAGCTGTACAGGCTCTGATGGTACCCTTATGCCAGGTAGCCCCTGGCCACAGGGCCACCTCCTCCTTGTCAGGGGACCTCAAGTGAAGGGGCAGAAATAAACCCAGACCCCTTCATCTTATAGTCACCCCTGTAGGGAGAATTCCAATGGGTCAGACCCTGCCTCCAACAGAGAGCAGGAAAGTGCTCAACCACCTGTCCACATGCTCCAAGTCCTGATATGGCCATGGGCTTCTGGCAGCCCTGAGCCCCAGTGCTGCGGAGGGATTGCCTGGCCCTCACAGCCAAGAGCCCAATAGCCCTTTCCCTGTGCATTCCCCAGCCCAGGGCAGCCATGGGACAAGCTTTTGCAGGGATAGAGGCAGGCATTGAAGCAGTTGCATCCCAGCTCCCAAGCGAGCATGTACACCCATGCTAACACTCGTTACTTTTTCAGGAACTGGGATCATTTTTCATCAGCGCCTGGAGGTATCCACATAATTTTAGAAAATACACAGGATCCTCCGCCTCAACTGACCTCATTTTGATTTGTGAATTGGGACTTTTTTTTCTTGTCAAAGCTCTTCCGGGGGTTGCAATGCCCAAATTAGGACGAGAAGGCAAAAGGGACAGTGCGTTCCAGTGCTCTTACTTTTAATTCTTTCTGGTTATTAATTAGTAGAAGTGAAAAATAGGACTTAAGGAAAATTAGCGTGGGTTTATTTTGTTTTTAATGGAATGCCTGTTTCATTAAATAAAAATATCTGTTTCTCCCAGAACAATCTGGAGAGAAATTACAAGCTTTGATGGAAAAAAAATAAATTATTGCCTTTAATATCTTTCTTAGGAAAACTCTTCTTCCTGATTTTGAGCAGTTTTTCTTTGAAATGTAAGCTCTTCTAAACACTAAAAACACAAAACCTAAGCAGCTACTCTTTTTTTTTTTTTTTTAAATGAGCAGGAACATTCCCGTGTGGATTTCTCCCTTCTGTATTGGAGAAGAAAAATTTTAAGAGACATTCCTGAGAATGTTAATGAGATGTGAAAGATAGTTTCTGCTTTCATAAATATCTGTACATACCCTACCCACAATGTCGTTTCAGTGTGCAGCAGTGGTACTTTGCAGTACCTGTCTGATTTCTTATTTGCTTGCAAGCTTAATTCCTCCTTATCCCAAAGGACAGAAATCCACAGACCAAGTCTGACCTTGCTGTAATTCTGAATAATGTTATTCTGTCACTGCTGCATTCAGTCCATTATGATTGCAAAGTCTCCTTAGCTGGCAAGGAAATTAGATGAGCGTATGTATTTAATTTTAAGCATGCTTATAATGCTATCTGTTTTCAGCAAATCACTTAGACACATGCTTAACAGCCCGTGTGCTTGAAGTTAATTAAGTGACTAATTGCTTTTCTGAATGTGGGCCTGAATAGGGATGGACTGAAGCATGTACTTCAGTTCCCGGTTAAATTGCATCCTAAAAAGCAACTGTTTTCCTAACCCTTCAACTCCCCTTGCTCCTTTCATTTCATTCCTGCGGCAGCCAATTCACCCCTGTTCGCATAACTAGAATCCAACTGGAGCGAGTTGTGGCTTCTTCATACTAGCTCTAAATATACGTGTAAATAGATGTAATTAAATCCAGAAGTCTAGCAACGTGGAACCAATTAACCTAATGGAGAACTGAGAGAGAAATGTGGTTTCTGAGGCAGTGAAATTCTGTGCCCTTGAATACAAGACACACTGTTTAAAACCTGTCTCAGAAGGCCTCTAGGAAATACTAAACCTTGTCAGGACCGAGTTGGTTTTGATGGGGTCAGGGGAAACGGCATAAAGTTCAGATTCCCCAGAGGTTTTTGAGAGCTCAGCTGGTCGCTTTGGTTGCCGGGTGCCGGGCAGGGAACCTGGGAGAGCGGGGCTGGCCCCAGTTACATGCACCCTGGTTGCAGTAGCCATCCGCCACGGGTTCCCGTGATTTAACCCACGTTCCCTTTGCCCCGCAGGCTTCTTTTAGAGATAAATCAGCACAACCGCCCACCTCCTGCTTGTCCTGATCCGTGCCAGGGAAACCCCCAGAAATGGGGAGGGTTGGCCAGGACGCGCCGGGAGCCGCTGCGGAGCACCGGCCCTGCCCCATGCAGCGGTCCTGTCGCGGCAGAAGCGGCTTCCCCGCCGACCCCCGCCGAGAGATGTAGTAACGTGTGCTGCCGTGCCGCGCCAGAGGTCGGTACTGCAGCTAGCGCGACTGCCGGAGCGGCGTGGCGGCAGGGGGTTAACGTCACCATGGCGAGGCAGAGCATNCCGAATTCCCGTTATAATGGACTTTTAGGTGGGAAAGCAAAGAGCGAGAGCAATGCAGCTTGCACCGTTTGAAAGCTTACAGATCCCTGCAAAGTCTGAGCAGAACGCTTCGCCCCTCGCTCTTCGGCTCTGGCAGCAGAGGCCAAACGTTCGTGCTCTACTCGTCTGGTTCGCAGCCGAGGACTCCACCCCCGAATTCCGGTTTTAATGGACTTTTAGGTATGAAAGCAAAGAGTGAGAGGAATGCGGCTAGTACCGTTTGAAAGCTTAGAGTTCCCTGCACTGAACGAGCACAAAGTTTCCCCCCTCGCTCTTTGGATGTGGCAGCAGAGGCCAAAGATTCGTGCTCTACTACTCTGGTGCGCAGCCAACGTCTCCACCCAAGAATTCCCGTTTTAATGGACTTTTAGGTATGAAAGCAAAGAGCGAGAGCAATGCAGCTTGCACCGTTTGAAAGCTTAGGGTTCCCTTCACGAGACAAGCACAAAGTTTCCCCCCTCGCTCTTTGGATGTGGCAGCAGAGGCCAAAGATTCGTGCTCTACTACTCTGGTGCGCAGCCAACGTCTCCACCCAAGAATTCCCGTTTTAATGGACTTTTAGGTGGGAAAGCAAATAGCGAGAGCAATGCGGCTTTCACCATTTGAAAGCTTAGAGTTCCCTGCACAGGACAAGCAGAACGCTTCCCCCCTCGTTCTTCGGCTCTGGCAGCAGAAGCCAAACGTTCGTACTCTACTCCTCTGATGCCCAGCCAACGCCTCCACCCCAGAATTCCGGTAAATGGACTCTTAGGTTAGAAAGCAAAGACCGAGAGCAATGCAGCTTGCACCGTTTGAAAGCTTACAGTTCCCTGCACAGGACGAGCACAGTCTTTCCCGCCTCGCTCTTCGGCTCTGGCAGCAGAGGCCAAACGTTCGTGCTCTACTCGTCTGGT